>RJWJ010032140.1:0-18712 GCA_004363605.1 Indri indri
GGTTGAGCGCCGTCTGTGTGCTGGGCTGTGTGCTAGGCACCGGGGACGTGAACGTGAGTAAAGGCAGGGCCCCTGCCTGGCATGCGCACCTTTGCAAAGTGTTCAGGCAGAGAAATAATTACAGTGCTGGGAGACTCACACTCTAATCAAGAACAACTGGCAGGCACAAGGGACTCCCTCCTCCAGAGACCCAGAGCCAGCAAAGGAGGAGAGGATGCAAATCACAGCCAAACAATGCAAATGATTTCAAATCTTTATTGATTCCAACCACGCTTGGCAGACAGACCATTACCATTCACAGTGTGTGTGCATGGGTGGCTAAAGACCACAGCGAAGTAATTTCGGGATGGTCTCTGACGCAGGCAACTTCTATTCTAAAAGGCCTTCCTGGGGTAGTGCTATATTCCTGTCCTTTTACAAGTTGCTCTGAGTCTCAGAGATGGAGCCAGTGATCTCTGCCTTCAAAGAACTGCAGTAGATTCACCAGGAGTCCCCAGTTGATAATAATTTGTTGAGTGTCATCTAAGTACTTTCAGCTTATATGTCACCCCTCAGAGTCCCTCGCTGACAGAGGTGGATTCATGGTGAAGCTAATGCAGCTTACATTTCAGAGACCCTCACTTGCAGGGGTCCTTTCCGAGCCTCGGGAGGGATCCTAGTGATCTATTCACGTGCGGGTGTGTGTTTTTGTAAATGTTGCAAAAGTGAAATATTTTAACCACAGTCAGTTAAAACATAAGGCTGCTCTCTGTTTTTACTTTAATCTTCCCTCCTGCGTGCTTCCTTTCTTCAGGTGGCATTGGAGTGGCTATAGGCATTTTGGGGACCTGGCAAAGGGGAAGTCAATTTAGAGGTTCATTTAGTTTGAGTTGAGGGGAAATATTTAAGTGGTTTGCAGTCACCTCCTTGCATGGTTACGGTATTGCTAGGTGCCCTAGAGCAGCAATGATTTCCTGGAATACTCTTATCACTCACTGCCGATGACCTGTTGTCATCACACAAAGGCATCTCGATATGAACATGTCCCATGATACCTGGCACCAAGGGGACCCTAGAGAAACCTTATAAAACTGAGTTCCAGACCATGATGGGATAGAGGTTGGACACCTTATTATACTTCCTCCCTTTCATGGTTTAGAAACAATAACTGACCAGCATTAATGTTAAAATAGAGATCATAAGACTGACAGAATGGACTCTGTGGCAATAAGACTCCCAATTATAAACAAGACCTAGTGCCATGCTAGGCAAGAGTTAAGTTATGCACCCCTACACTTAAAGAATAAACTGTTCTCTAACACAAGGTTGTTCTTTTTCTCTAGCTGCTAAACAAGCACTGGCCTCAAGATGAGCAATACTAAAACAATTGCAGCTCATTCACTGCCACGCTAAGCAACCCCCGCCCCTGTTCCACAAGCCATAACTACAGCTTCAATTGGACAAGAGACTGATTTCAGTAACTTTCTCCTGATAAGACCACCAACCATGGACTGGGTCTGGCCGATTGACAGAGGCTGCGTACTTCAGTGCCTCACCCTGTGATGTGTAGGGCCTAATTGTAATAGATACAAATGTTAAGTCTCCACCCAAGAGTGAACATGGGTCATAGGTAACATGCATGTTTACTCAATACACACGTGTTAGGATCCCCTTCATGAATATTCATATCTCCCCATAGCCATTTGAATATGTATACCTCAACCACTTCAGCAGAGATCCCTGTTCTACTCCCAACCCCCAAGTGCCTGCCTTTTGGTCTCTGCAGGAGGCCACACTTCCCAGCCTAGCAGGATGGCCACCTTGCAGGCTGTAACCCTTTATAAGAAATACAGTCTCCTCTCCAAATTTATGGGTGTTGTGATTTTTAAGTTGACATGTTAGTGGAAAGTGAGTTTGAAATGTGTGGAGTCAGAAGCTAGTCTGTGGGGCAACCTTTCAAAGGTTGTAGCTCACATATGAAAGAAAGTTAATAGAGGCTTTCCCAAACTTGACAATAATCCTAAAAAGTCACATGATTTTTACCAAATAACATGCTGCAAAGCTGAAAGAAACTTTCAAAAAGCATCCATACCTGCCCTCCCTAAAAGCCTTCCTTTTTAGGTCTACTGTTTTAGGGAAAAGATCAAAATATCTTTCTAGTCTCTTAGTAAAAAGTGAGTTACTAAGCTGCTGTCATGTAAGGAGGTAGTCAAAATACATATAGACAAAAAAGTAGGAAAATGTATTGTAGGGGTGTGTCAGAAAGTGAATTAATATAAATACTTCGTTTTTTTCTGGATTTTGTGATATTTATTTGTTAGTTTTTATTATTTGTAATTTTGTGACTTCATTTTGAATAAATTTTCATGTTTGTACTAGTTTTGTGTTCATGATTTTATATTCTTTTACTTTAAAAGGCCCCCCAAATGGTAAGCCTCAGGTTCCACGAGATCTGACTGTACCCGTTTCACAGCCGCTACAGTAACGGCTCACTGAGTTTCCGTTCTCTCCTAGCAGTTCGCACCGTCTGACTTTTTCCCTGTGAACACGTGCAGTGGATGTTGCAGGCACTGTGCTCATAGCTCCTCTCCCAGCCTGTGGATGCTGCAGCTCACACCTTGTACCTGTGACCTTCTCCGCAGAGTCGCCCTTGACTAAAGAGCCTCTTCACCTGACAGGCGATGACACATCCACCTTGGGGTAGCCCAGGGCCAACAGAGACAGGGGTACAAAAGCTTCACCCTCCTTAAGATCTGAGAGACACAGTGTAAAGATAAAACAAAAACAAAGAACAAAACTTCCACCCTCCTGCCTTCAAGGACAACTCTGAAGGTACGACTTGCACTTCAGAGCCCCCGGGTACCAGGCCAGGCTGGATTTTACTTGAGCACATCCTGCTGGGCTTCTTCTCCTTCCCAGTCCCGGTCCCTCAGCCTTGGCAGGCTTTTCCTGCAGAGAACATGCTCAGTACAGCACGTTTCAGGCTCTGACGATGTGCTTATCTGCTCATGGACTACCCCCCTCCTCAAGAGACTGTCAGTTCTAAGAGAGCAGCGACCTAATCTGGCTTCCTCACAGCCTCATCACTGTTGCCTGGTGCTTGGCACGTAGTGATCACAGTAAGATGGGATGAGACACATAAACATTGAATGAACACGTCAATTCCAGTCCCTTCGCACATGTTATCTCTCATGCTCACGATGACTCTGAGAGGTAGGTATCGTTTCTTCCCACATTGCAAGGTGGTGCCCTGGTGTCCTCTGCAGGCACATTTCCCTGCAGGGCTGAGACCCAGGCGTGGGTGTGGACCCCTCCTGACCCAGCAAAGGACAGGCTGTACGATGACAAAAGGACACGTGGCACAGAGAGTGAGTCAGACGCTGCAGAGTCAGGACCCAACCTGAGGCCCTTTTCGGGGCACATTCCCAGACTAGGGAATGTCTTCCAAGTCATCTCCCTGTGACAAGGCAAGCCACCACCCAGCAACAGAAGTGCTCCAGGCAATTCCATGGCACTGAGACTGCCAAGTGTTGGCCAGATCTAGAGCATGGAAAATATCCCTCCTACCCCTACCGTGCAAGCTCCTTCCAGACTCTCTACTCCCTACTTTCCAACTGACCTCTTCCCAGGGTAGCTGACAAGCGGTCATTCCCTCCGGGGGACACGCCCACTCCTGTGGGACCAATAGGATAATCTCATAATATCTGGCAGTGTATTTACAAAATCTGTGTTATCCACCAAACTCTCTCTACCCCAACAACAAATCTGTGAGTGCCCACCCCAAGTTCTGTGCTGTGTTTTTCAGGTTCTTCTCAGAAATGTTTCATAAAATTGAGCTGTGTGTTCTCATCTGTTACCATCTTACAGAAGAGTAAAGCAAATGCAGGCATTGAATATATTACAGCATGGGTGTGGGAATAAGATTAACCCGTATGAGACAATTACTGAGTAGTACAAAATTAAACTGTAAAAAACCCAGGGAGTTAGATTCTACAAAAGAAGTCTATAGTCCTGCCGTCAGAGCCTCCCAAAGGAGAGGGTGAGATCAACTCTTGCTAGCTGGAGTTGTTGGGAAACCACAGACATGATGCATTTCCTCTTGGCACTAGTCCACTTGGCGGGGACACGTCACTTAAAACGATAAGGACGCACTCAGGGTGCTGGTCCTCTCTCTTCCTGTCTTCCCCTTTCCTATCCTTCTCTCTCTTTCTCCTCCCTTTTCTATTCATCTGACCCTGCCTTTGTCCCTTTTTCCTTTAGAAATTAGGGTTTGGTCAGTTTGAGATGTGTAGTCTCCTTTTGGGGCACGGAAACTTATTAATAGAAGAAAAAGGGCTCCTGAGTCATGGCGACCTGGGTTTGAACTCAGACTGGTGCTGTATGGGCAAGTTCTGTAACCTCTCGTAGCTCTGTGTCCTCATCTGTGGACGCGGGGACACTGATCTTTCTCATTAAGTTACTTGAAGGAATAAATAAGATGATATTTGTAAAGTGCCCGTCACATAGATGGCTCTCAGCAGACGTTTATTTATTCCCTACGTCTTTTTTCCTTATTCAGTAGGCATAAACTGGTCACTAAATAGATATCTATTGAATGAATATTTGGAATTCCATTTGTAGACCCTCAAATACTTGGAATGATTGAGATTGGGAGGGATTTAATATTATAATCAGGATTATAACACTTTTGTGCCAGCTACTGGGATCAGGGAAGTCCTTGTCATACAATATCTGATGTAACCTTCCCCAAACACACAAGGCAGGCATTATTTTTATTATCCAAAGTACAGTCTTCATTACTCAGACTCCACACTTCATTTTACAGATTAAGAAGTTGAGGCTTGGAGAGGTTGAGTAATTTACACGAGGTCACAGAACAGAATCTGGAATCTTGACACCTGAGCCAAAGCCCTGAGCTGCTGGGTTAGGCTGCAGAGCTGCTTGTCGTTCATCATCCCTTCCGGCCCCTTATGAGGGTAGAGCCCAGCAACTGGAGGATCACCAGTTTCCTGAGTGCCAAATGAAATTGTCCTTCTAAAAGATGGTGTAAGTAATGTGCAGTTCTATAAAATTGAAGGATTTGAGAAGGAGCCATATTGTTCTCATAGGAAAGGACAAAGATTAAGGTGTGGGGAGGATACAGAAAAGTTGGGGGTAGGGAAGGAAAATGCCTTGAGAGAGACGTCCTGGGGCAGCCCAGAGCTGTTGCATCACAGGAAGGTCTAACAGGGAATTTTATTAGGTTGTCTGAAGTTTAAGATGTAATATAAGCCTTCTTTTCGTCTTCCACAAAATTTCTGATAAGATCGACGTTGTTTTCTGAAGCTTTGCGAACAGTCTTTGCTTGGAGCAGACGTGATGTAGACTGAGCCCTCTTTTCAAAGCTGGAGGAGGCTGCTCGGAAGGACCCATGATCCCCGGCTACAGGTAAAGGTAGCCCAGACTGTCTCCCTCGACCCCATCATTTTCCTTCTCTTCTACATCTACAGCCTTGTCTTCCAGGTTTATACCCTTATTAATTCCACTCCTGCTACAAAATAATAGGCCTGATCAGGGATCTAAATGCAAATATGACGGGGTTCCTGTGGAGTTCACTGGAACCTCATACATCCTTTGGATGCAGCAGAGTCAGATGTGTGCACATTCTGTATGTGATATAGCCATTAAGGATATTGGCATTTTGGTCATTGCAACACTGTCAATTGGTGTTGGACTATAACTGAGTGTGCCAATCAGTTCCTATTTGTACTGTTTTCTAACAAACGGGTCACAAGTGAAACTTTTAAAAAACAACGCATCCCAACAATATGTTCTCTCATCTTATGTAGCTACTGCTAATAGATCAGAGTATATCTTGCTGTCAACAAAGTGAAATAAATAGTGGTCAGAGCAATAATTTTGGATGATGTTTAAAATGCCAGTAATTCTTACAAAATAGAGATCAATTGATAGAGGCTGGACATCCCAAGCTGTTTGGTGACGGCCAAGGTACACTGTTCTGGAAAATTTAAGACAGGCTTTTAAAACTTTAATGTACATGTAAGTAGCTTAAAATTGTTAAAATACATATTCTGATTCAACAGGTCTGGGGTGCAGCCCATGATTTTGCGTTTTTAACAAGCACTCAGGCGATGCTGATGCTGCTGGTTCACACTTTTGAGTAGTACAGGTTTAGTGCTTGGTTACTGTTTCCTCTTTTTCATTTTCTGCAATTACTGAGGAAGGGTAAGAGCAGAGCCTGAAGACATGAGCTCCTGAATTGACATTTCCTATCTTTAGAGAGAATCCAGGAAAATTGCATTGCATTTACTTTCTAAATATTTGCTTTTCTGATCCCAAGGTTGCTTTTCATGTGCCTGTATAATCCACACTTTTAGCAATCCTAGGGCTCACACACTGATATTAAAGTAAAGTTGTTTGTTTGCTTGTTTTGGGTGAACCATGATTTTAATATAGCATGTTGAAAGGAGCCAAAAGACATTAGGGTTGAGTCATCGGTCATGATGATGTTGTCATACTATTTATCAGTGTGATAAGCCAGGTATCTATTCCAGGGAGCTGTCAGTTCACCATGTCCAAGTTTGAGAAAGATAGTTTTCATTTGAGATTTGAAGAAGGTGGAAATAGGGTGTTGGCAAAGACTGTGTCTGAAGATGGACTGGAATAATTTTGTTCAAGAATTTAGATGGCAATAATATATCTTATAGTTGTTTAATGATTTACAATGCCAGAGCACCTTCATCCAAGTTATGTCATTTTATGTTCATGAAAACCCTAGGAGGCAGACTTTTTTTTTACTTTAAACAGATAAAGAAACAAGGGCCAAGAGGTAAAGTGATTTGTTCAAAATTACCTGCTAAGGCTGGGCGTGGTGGCTCATTCCTGTAATGCTAGCACTTTGAGAGGCCAAGGTGGGAGATTGTTTGAGGCCAGGAGTTTGAAACCAGTTTGGGCAACAGTGAGATCTTGTCTATAAAAAAAATAAAAAAAGATTAGTTGGGCATGGTGGCATGGGCCTGTAGTCCCAGCTACTCAGGAGGCTGAGGTGGGAGGATTGCTTGAGTCTAGGAGTTTGAGGTTGCAGTGAGTTATGATTGTCCCACTGCACTCTAGCCCAGGTGACAGAGCAAAACTCTGTCTCTACCCCGCCAAAAAAATTACCTGCTAAAGTGGAGCTGGGATTAGAGCAGAGGTCTTCTAGTCTAGTCCTCTTCTTATAACAATATGTGTCATATGTTTGTTTCCATTATGCCTTCCTGAGCAGGCATCAATAGTTGATCCCAGAATTATTTTTCACTGAGCCCTTAGTTTCATAATCTTCTCAACTCTGTTCCCTAGAAAGCTAGAAAGCCACTGCCAAGAAATTGGACCTAGTGTGGGATAAGAAACTTATTTCCCTCCTGTCAATGCTAACTTTTATTATCCATGAGGACTGATTACAAAGAGAGTCACTTTTCCTGGAGATCTGTATGAGGATGAGCATTCATTTTTCAGGTCTGGTTAAGAAGATTCCTGCAGAGACAGAGAGTGACTCTGGAGGTCCTTTCCACCCTGGAATTCCATGAAGTTAACCTCATAGTTATTATTTTTCCATGCCCTTGACCTGAACTTAAGTATACATGCTGAGGTAGGCAGAATTCTTAGGTGGGTCCCCAGACCCCTCCCCTTTCATGGTCACACCCCAGGCAACATCCTCCGTCCTCTGGGTGAGACCCGTGACCTGCTTCTTGTCCATAGAATATAGAAAAGGTGAAGGGATTTTGCAGATGTAGCTAAGGCCCCAGGTTGGTTGATTCTGAGTTAATCAGAGGGGTTATCATCCTAGGTGGATCTGATTTAATCAGCTACTGCACTCTCCCTTAGATCAGAGACTGTCATTGGCTCTGAAGAAGTACAGTGCCATGTGTGAGAGAATGGAGAAGACCATCCTGAAAGGAACTTCAGGTGGCCTTTAGAGCCGAGAGCAGTTCCTGGCCACAGCCAGCAAGAAATAGGCATGTCAGTCCTACAACCACAAGGAAACAAGTTCTGCCAGCAACATGAGGGAGCTTGGAAGCAGATCTTTCCCCAATGGAGCACTCCAGATGAAAACACAACCTGATTGCTACCTTGATTGCAGCCTTGTGACACCCTAAGCAGAGGGCCCAGTTAAACCATGTCCAGACTCCTGACCCATGGAAACTGTTGGATAATAAAAGTTGTTGTTTAAGCTGTTCGGTGTGTGATAATTTGTTATGCAGTCATAGAAATCTAACTCGCATGCCTTGCATTGCATCTTGCATCAAGTCTTATCTTGGTTCTGTTTCTTGACTGTGGATCTATTTACCTATTCAAAATGCGAGTTAAAGCTCATCTAGACTTAATTTTGTCTGAACTTGAGGACACGATGGAGCACAACAAGATCATTAAGGTAGCAGAGTTCCTCCCTGGAACGAAGGGAAGACCTCATTTCACCACATTCCTGCATACCCCCGCATATCCGAGGGATAGTGTAGTCTAGCTGACAGATGGCTGTGAAATCAGTACAAACCATAGAACAATCCTTACACCTTATCATGATTTTCCAACTTTTACCAAGAACCACCACAGCCAAAAGCCACTTAAGGATATGCATTCTGGGAAGTCCTGCTTGAAAGTCCTGTTAGAGTATGGAATTAAACTTGGCTTAGTATTTTGGTAATTAAGACTAAATTATAAGTTTTCTTGAGTGATACTTTCCAGTACAATGTAGGCTTAGAGAATCCATCCGTTCACTTAATCATGCAGCGTTGACTGTGGGGCCATGCACAGTCCTGGGCAGTAAGAATACAGGGTGACTGAGACAGGGTGTTTGCCCTCAAGCTGCTAGAAGAGAAGACAGGCAGGTAAACTGATAATACAATGCAATACAAATGAAAAGGGCCGTGGGTAACTGAGAATCAGGAGTCTGGAAGAAAAATTTTACCCAAAGATCACAGTACTGAAGTTTCCTACCTTTCTCTCCTAAGCAGCTATGAAAGCAGCTACCTCCTCTTGCTGTTACAATTCTTTATATTCCAGATGTTTAGCAGAGTCTACACATAAGAGATATTCAATACTGTATTTCCTTGAAACTGGGACACATTAATTAAGGTCATAATATTTTATGTCTCACCTAAAAGAAAATAAATGCTGGTAATTAAACTATGATGTGCCAGAGATCATGAACAGATTCCGGTTTCAAAAATGTTAAAATGTGGGAGGAAATGCTCATCTTAGAATTGATTTATAGTAAGTAATAACTTAGTTGTTTTATTGAATTTCTAGAGGGATTATAGAGGGGACAGAATAGAGATTCCAGGGTGGATACCAAAGATAAAATGTATGCTCTCGGTAGTATGCTATCTAGCACTGGACACTGCCAACCCAAACCGGGTTGTCAGAAGAGTGATCTCCTCAGTTCTCGTTGCGAGACAGACAAAGCCATGTGAGGTATTGTCAAATAGCTCTAAAAGTTGTAAGGCTCTAAAGCTATGAAAGAATGCAAGATCTCATAAAGTTTAAAAATTTTAATTATTAAATAGGACATACATTTACTTATCTTCTTAGGATCTTATCTAGTCCAGAGGTCTTTAAACAAACAAACAAATGTATTAAATCATGTCCTTTAAAAATTCATTTGTTGAAGTTCTAACCCCCTGTACCTCAGAATGTGACCTTGGAAGTAAGGTCATTGCAGATGTAATTGGTTAAGATGAGGTCATATTGGGACAGGTTGGGCCTCTACTCCAACATGCCTGTTGTCCTTATAAAAAGGGAAAATTTAGACATAGATGCACTCCCAGGAAGAACACCACATGAATGTGAAGGCAGAGATCAGGGTGATGCCAAGGAGCACCAGAGATGGCCAGCAAACCACCAGAAGCTAGGAGACAGAGGCATGCAACAATTTCTCTGTCCAACACCTTGACCTTGGACTTTCAGCCTCCTGAGCTGTGAGACAATAGGTTTCTGTTGTTTAAGCCAATCAGACTACAGTACTTGGTTATGCCAGCCCTAGCAAACAAATATATTCACATATCTGCAGAGCTAAAGAAAGGCCAACTCCAATCACATGACCAGCCCGAGTGGGCATTGCAGACTTCTGTAAATAAGTGGAATCAAGTAGCCTGAGTCAGGAGAACAAACTCTTTCAACATTTTGGAATCCATGACATAATGTCTATAAAAAGACAGTCTGACAGTGAGAAGAACTGATCTGGATGTCTGCAACTCCATGTGTGACCCAAATTTTTGATCATTAGAAACCTGTAATAATTAGGGTGGTAATTGCCATCCTCCTTAGTAGCTGGACAACCTCAGTTGACCAGGATGGCAGCACTTTTCCCCATCTTTCCAGCCCTGGAAGACTAAGAATTAGGTGTAAAAGGATCTAAGAGAATCGAAACCAAGAAGTTAGTATGTTTTGCGTTAAGAAAGGATTAGTATATATTTGCTGTGTGCCCGGTGTCCTTCATCCTGTCATAAATCTTACTACCACCCGAACTAGAGAGGCGCAGGGCTCACATTGACCCCTGAGAGCAGAGTGTTACATTTTCAAAAATTTTGCAAGCTATTATCAAAAATGTTCCAATCCTTACAATGATACAAAAACGATAGCTAGCACTGTTGAAACCAGCAGTGCTGAAAGTGAGAAGAAGTTTTCAATGCAGTGACTAGAATTTGTACAAGGGTGAGAAATAGTTTAATTGTGGATGACATCAGACTGAATGACAATACTTTTATGGAGAAAAGAGCAGATTGGGATGAAACTCCATGTGTCAAATTGTGGTTGAACTGCAACCACAGTCGTAGATACAGACCCAAGAGTTTGGCAAAAATCAACAGAGGCATTCTGTGAGACGCAATTGACTATATGGAATTTACAATAAAGGGTCTTGTAGGTTTAATTATCATTTGGAAGTCGTGTGTTCCATATAGTTACTATCATGCCTCCCCCCAAAGCCATGTGTTAAACATTCACCATCACTAGTGAGACAGACCATCAACAAACACACAGATAATAAGACAAATTCAAGGGGTGATGAGAGTCATGAAGGGATCTGGGCAGTGACTGGTTGGGAGAGCTCATGGGTGGGGTGGGTGGTGCATGAGGGAAGCAACCAGCCACGTGAGGGTCAGGCGGATGCTGTGGGTAGAAGGCAGAGCAAGTTCAAAGGCCGTGAGAGAGGCAAGAACTTGCGTATTGCTATTGTTAGCAGAATCTGCATCTGAGACCCCGAATACAAAAATTCCATCATTCCTTTCTTCCTCAATCTGTGTCTGGGCAACTGCTCAGGGTCGCTGTCCATTTGGCCCTGAATGAAACACCTGTGGCTCCTGGCTTCCTCCACAAACTCTCACAATCTATCAGAGTTCCATTTGGTTTAGATCATAATTAATTGTTCTATACATTCCTTTCTTGTTTCTTTTCTTCGGTGGAATTTGAAGCCATGGAACCCATATTTTTCCACTTCCCCTGCTCCTAAACTAACTTTCTTGCACAGGTCTAAACTAGCCTCCACTCGATGCATCAGGTCCACCTCCGCATCTTCCCTCGTGGTCGAGCTGTGATCCCTCCAAGCACCTCACTGTGAGGCTTGCTTAATGATGTGGTCAAGGGTGAGCAATTCTTCTATTTTAAAATGTTTATTCTTCAGCTTGGCTTTGGAAATTGATGGCTCCTCAAGTAAAAGGAGACCGTTGTGTGCAGATGTTTTGATTTCCATGCCTTCGGTAATTGCACTTGGTCAGTCACTCCTGGTTCCTGAAATCTGGAGCCTTCTGGGCTGTGGGGAAATGCTCAAAGGTTGCTTCTTTATCATGTAACAGCACCACAGTCAACTCTTAAATATGCCACGGCTCCAATTCATTCCTTAATGATGGTGCAGATGAGTTAAATCTTTCACATTGTAGACTTTTAACTTCCCAAACATCATTAAAAAAAAAAAAAACCATTACGGTGATATGTTGACTTCAATAGATGAGTGCTTTGGCTGCAGCATAAAACAGCTAATTCGTAATTTAAAATATGATGCCTTTCCTTTTTTCCCTTTTAGATAGTTTACAAAAGGGAAATTTTCTCCCCTGTGTACTGAGGGGCTGGTTCTTTTCACTGGCTGTTTGTCTCCGGGAGCGCCTCCCTCCTTGCCAGTGCTTATGAGGAAGGCCACGTGTTTAACTTAGCTTGTGAAATGATCAACATTCAACACCAATTGCTGACATTAGAGCCAGCTGCTTGAAGCGTCAGCACAGCTGCTTTGTGAGATGAGAACAAAATCTCACTGCTGTTCCTTGTTCCATGGTGAGGCAGTAAGAAAATGCCTATTATGAACCAAGGGGCTCATAACACATTTATTTTTTGCTCCTTTTACTGCCGGCTCAGATTTCTACAGAATGAAACTTAAGTTCAGGAATCTGGAAGCAAATGCAAAAATGTATCCCTGATTCTGAAACTGGGCTCTGTTAGTCACAGATTTCAGGATCTGCTTTTTCTTTTTCAATTGTATGACTCACCTAGATTTTAAGGAACCACCCATGAGGGCCCCATTCACTTGGATAATTAAAGTTCCTCCTGGGTGAAGAACAGTCCCTCCTCCCCAGTGACTGAAGATTTAATAGCTCTGCACACCCTGCGCAACCCTGTCCTGCTGGGAGGCTTCGCTTCACCTTGTTCTGGTCCTGCTGGACCCGGAGATCGGGATGCAGAGGTGCTGAAAGTGGAACAAAGGGGAGAACTGAGCAGGCTGGGACAATGCCACCTCACCAAAGCAGGGCAGAGGGAGGCAGTGGGAGCCCAAAGATCTTTTCATCCTTTTTAGCCTGGTCTCTGATGTTCCTTTAACATCCCGCATTAAAGTATTTGATGAAAACCTGACTGTCTCTATGCAAGAGAATATGGGTATTGGCCAAATGTATAATTAAAAGTTAAAAATAGCTGTGTGTATGAGGGTAGTGATGACCTCTTCTTCCCTTCTTCTCTTTGCCCTTCGTCCTCTCATTTCTTCCTGGGTTTTCAAAGATTAAAAACAATAACGACAACAACAAAAAAACAAACCTAAGTTTTGCCACTGAGAGTGTAGTTTCACCTCCTCCCTGCTCTTCCGGTCTGTCCGAGCTGTCAGTCAAAGCAAAACAACAGAAGTTGGCCATAATTCTAAAGGAAAAATGTGTTTTATGTCACGTTTTGACACATGTTGAATGATTTAGTAAGATCATGATGCCTCGTCTCATTTTCTAAGATTTCCCGATTTCGTTTTTTCAAATTTTTTCATAATTTTCATTGACATTTTCTTCTAATGGCCTATTTGTGCTTCTTTCACTGAGTATGCTTCACTAATAGAATGATTCTGGCCAATAAATATGTTTTCAAATTAAAAAATAGAAAAATAATTTTAAAGTTGGTTTTGTTTTTTTTTTTTTTTGAGAGAAAACAGAGATGTTAGTATGAAATGAATGAGGTACCTACCAAGTCCATGGTTCCCAAGCTGTGCACCAAGGTGCCCTGGGGTGCCACTGGATATTTCAGAATTTTAAGAGAAGCACATGAATTCTTGACTTCCATCAGGTACCACACAAACTTGTAGCTCCAGTGGTGCGATGTTAATTCATGGTACTTATAAGGTAGCACATAAACTATTAGCTTAAGGTAGTTGATAGTATCAGCATTAGATTGTGCAACATTCCTTTCGACTATGTCATATACTTGTGAAGCCAGGTCCACTGTGTCTGTCCTGTAGCACTACGTGCAATGTGGAACAGGGACTGAGGGTGGTGGTGCCCAGTCTAATTCCAAGGTTTGAGAAGTCACACAGTGTTCACCAGGTATATGCATCCCATTAATAAGTAATTTTGGTTATTTAATAATGAAATAAAATTATATTTCCTTTCAATTTGTGTATATACTTTTTTCAAACTAAGTTGTTCGGTCATAAATATTTATTAAGTCATTTAGACCTACAAACAGAAAAAGTTTGGGTACCTTTGGACCAAGTAATCTAAGAAAATAAATACATATGACAGCATGAGAAATACTGAAGAATATAAAATGAAACTTACATTGGAAATGAATATGTAAAGTATTAGAAATTAAAGGGCACACGGCAGTAGGTATAGAAATGTCAACTGATCTTTGAGGTGGGACTTTTCCGTGGCAGCATCATGGCAGGGGTATTACCAAACCAAACTGGGGCCCTCTTGCCTGGCCACAGCAAAGGCAGACACTGAAACTGAGAGTTCCAGCAGGAGAAAGAGGCATTTTATTTCAAGGCGCCATGCAAGGAATATTTTAAGACCCGGACTCCTCAATGGCTTACAGGCCAGGGCTTTTAAAGGCAGGGGTACATTCCAGGCAGGCAAAATTGTAAATCAATACATGGAAGTTATACATTGGCCTGGCCTAAAAAGGTGGGATATCCAGAAGTGGGGGCCTCTGGGTCACAGGTGGATTCAGAGATTCTTGGATTAGTGGAAAGGAATGTTAAGATGTGTGCCACAGGCGTCTCGGGGGAAATTTAGAGCACAGAATGCAGTCAGAATTCAAGTCCTCGGTTCCCCCTTACCTGCATTTTCCATCTGCTGGGTATTTCTGAAAAACAACTCAGGAACATATGTTAAGATGCCATCTTTTGGTTTCCATAGAGAGCCAAAAGTTTTGTGACTCTGGCCCCCTTGGAGGGTCACTGTTCTCATCAGGTTGCCCACTCACTTTTCAAGGCTAGCCAGGTGCCTGGGGCTTCCCCTGAAGGGACTCAAAACTTTCCTTTATTTCCATGCTTGGGGGGCCCAGCAGGCCCCTAAGAGGGGTCCCTGCTCCATTTTAGGGGCAGCAATCCATGGCTCTCAGGTCACCCCTTACTTGTGCCTCCCAATTGGCATATATCACTGGTCCATTAGGACATACAGTCTGTTGAGTTTAAATGCATCTTTAGAATCCTTCTCGACTCAGTGCTCCAGGCAGCCAACGATCTATCAAAGGTGACACATGAGATAAAACCTACTTCCTCTTCCTGTTCTAAGTCTAATCCCCAGGCTTATAGTGTCAGAAACTCAAAGTTTCTCATTTTTTGAGAACTATTACAACACCTGTGAATAAATCTGTCTGGTGCTCACAGACTCATGCTTAAATAATGACAGGAAACCATTGCAGGGGCTAAACCCCAGCTCTAGAATTTGTCCAGAGCCCCTGACCTGACTGCTGCCTGCCTTGGTAGATACTCTTGGCCTTTTTCACCTTCTTCTTCCTTGAAATCCCCTTCATTGGGAGCTCGACTTTAGTTTCTGCTCCGCCCAGTCCACCTGGTCACTTCTGCACTCACTTTGCTGGTTTTGACCTCAGCAGCCTCCTGCCAGGACACGGCTCTTGACATCTGTGCCCTGATTTTGCCAGGTCTCGGGTGGGAGCACCACCCACCCTCAAGCTAACTCAGGTCTCACCCAGAATGCTACTTCAGAAAGGATGGTTTGGATTAGACCCTGAGGTTCTCAAATTTGAGGGAATTCACTCAAACTAATAGAGCTAATAGTGATGGGCTGATGTACCGTGCTAAGATGGGTGGGCTTTCTTCGGTAGGCAATTGGAGGTTGCTCAGGTCTAAATTTGAGGAAGATAACTTGGGTAGTAAGATGATGGATAAATTGGAAAGAGAGTTCTTGTGAGAAAGGACCTTATGTTTTGGCTGCCTGCAATCTTAATTATGAGCTCTGAGAATATAGGAATAAAAACTAAAGTGTTTTTTCTATTCTCTCACTCAACAACAATCAACACAGAACACTTCTGGGACCTCTGGTCATCAAGAAGTGTGTGTGGATTTCTCTCCACCAACAACCAATCAGTTCTGCAGTGGACGCCCACTGGGCATCCCCTAATTCCGTTCTGTTCAGATACTGTCTACTGTGTCCGAATTGAATCAAATTCAGAGACAGCGTCAGGTCTCACAGATTGAGGGCTTCATCCCACAAGACTGCCCCTACTTCTGATGCCAACCACAAGCAGGTGTTTTACCTGTGCTTCTGACTGACCAGCTACACATTGGGGTTCCCATGACCTCTTCCTCGGGTTCCACTAATTTGCTGGTGTGGCTCACAGACCTCAGGGAAACACTTTACTTACATTTTCCTATTTATTATAAAGGATATTACATATGATCATATGATACAGATGAAGAGATGTGTAGAGCAAGGCATGTGGGAAGGTTCGTGGAACTTCCATGCCCTCCCTGGGTGCAACATCCTTCAGGAAGCTCCACGTGTTCAGCTATCCAGAAGCCCTCTGAACTCAGTCCTTTTGGGGTTTTATGGAAGCTTCATTACATAGGTATGACTGATTAAACCCCAGGGCTCGTGGGGTGGGGCTGAAAGTCTGAACCCTGTAATCCTGCCTTGGTCTTTCTGGTGACCAGTCCCCATCCTGAAACTACCTAGGGGCTGCCAGCATTCAGTCAACTCATTAGCATACAAAAACACTTATCATTTTGAAGATTCTAAGGATTTTAGGAGTCACATGCCAGGTAACGGCCATGAAGACCAAATATATATTTCACTTTCACAATATCACATGAGACGATATAATGGGGCTCTGTGGCTGCTCAGCAACCCAATGTCAACCTTAGCTAGATGCTAGAGAAATTCAGCACATATCCCAAGAAAGACATAACCTTCTATTTCCTGCATTGGTCAGATCGTATCTGTGTTACATTGTTCAATTCCAAGAGTCACATTTTACAACAGACAATATTGTGACAAAGACTCTCTCCTTGACCAAACTTTAGTCAGGCTCCCTGAACCCTCTTTCAGCTAGGCTTTGAGTTGAACTTGGCACCTGTCCTGTCTTTGACCTGCTTAGCCCAGTTGTAGCAGGAATCCTACTAAGTCAGTTTAGCAAGAATCCCTCCACCCTGGATATCTGGTCACACTTGGTATCGGATCAAATTTCTCATCCCCACCCTTGATACCTGATCACCTTCACCTGCCTTCAGCAAGAACCCCTCCCCCATCCCTCATGCCTTCTCTTTGTATTTTCCATCCACTGACCCCTCACTCTGCTCGTTGGCCGTGACCCCCCAGCTGTCTTTGTTGAGCCTGACCTTTCTCCCTTACTGCAATAGTCTTGAATAAAGTCTTGTTTACTATCGGCATTCAGAACTTGGTACCTCAAAATATGGCAGAAGCAGGAAGATCACTCTCTGACCTCCTCCACCTTTCTCACCTGAGGACATAAAAAGAATTCTCTGACTTACCTCCCTGAAAGCAGGTCATAAGACTCTCATTCCAGAGGGTTTCTGCCCTATATCCCCGAAGAAGAATCTGAACAACCAAGCCTTGCACAGTTTCCCCCAAGTTTATCACTATCAGATCTGTCAAAAACAAAATTTCAACACATTTAGTTTAAAGATATCATTGGCTCGATTAGCATTCATGAATCAGGCAGCATTCCATCTAAAGATGAGCTGAGCAGAGGGGTGGGCTGTATAGGCAGAAAAAGGCTGAAGAAAGCAGCAACAGTGAACAAAAAGTGGATTGATTATTATAAGATTGCTTCCCTTACAGGATTAAAACAGAGGGGATTTCCCTATAATGCTGGTTTAAGTAACTGGGCCCTTTCTTTTTTTCCTTTTTTCTTTTTTTTGAGACAGGGTCTCACCCTCTCACCCAGGCTAGAGTGTGGTGGTGTCATCACAGCTCACAGCAACCTCAAACCCATGGACCGAAGCGATCCTCCTGCCTCAGCCTCCCGAGTAGCAGGGACTACAGGAGTATACCACTACACCTGGCTAATTTTTCTATTTTCTGTAAAGATGGGGTCTTATTCTTGCTCAGGCTTGGGCCCCTCCTAATTGTTTGTTGTGAATCTCCTGCTTTTTGGAAAAACTGGACCATTTTGAAGTTCAGTTTGATTACATGGTGTGTAGCATGAGTGACTCCATCTTGTTTGGTCCAGTCCACTGGAGCCTCGTACAGGAGTTCAGTCCAAAACAATGGCCTGCCATAAATTTTATTTAATAGATCATACCCTTTTGTCCTCCAATCACATTTCTGCATAACTGCTCATAAAAATATACAGTTCTCCTTGGGTCATTGGCTCTTCATTTCTGAAGGCTCTTATGTCACCTAAAACTTTGATTGAAGAAATGTGTTATGTTTTTCTTCTGTTAATCTGTCTTTCATTATAGGGGTGTCAGCCATGAACCTTGTGATGGATAAAGAAAAGATATTACTTTCTCTCCCCTATGTTGCCATTTTAATAAGTGTCAGAATAATTGTTTCTTTAACAATTGACACATTATAAGAAGTGTCCTGAAAGGGTGACAAAGAAGTGAAAAGTCTTAAAATCACATTGCAGTCATGTGCCACAACATTTCAATCAACCATGGACCCTATAAGATTATAATGGAGCTAAAAAACTTCTATTGCCTGAGGTCATATCCCTATAATACCATGGCATAACACATTACCATTTTTATGTTTAGCTATGTTTAGATACACAAATACTTAGCATCGTGTTATAACTATCTACAGTATTCAGTACAACGACATGCTGTACAGGCTTGTAGCCTAGGAGCAATAGGCTATACCATATAGCCTAGGTGTGTAGTAGGCTCTACCATCTAGGTTTGAAATGTAAGTATACTCTATGATGTTTGCACAATGACCAAATCACCTAACGATGCATTTCTCAGTGTGTATACCCTTCATTGAGTGATGTGTGACTTCTTTTTTTTTTTTTTTTTTTTTTTTTT
>RJWJ010032141.1:0-18709 GCA_004363605.1 Indri indri
ATCAGTAGCCATGAAAAAAACCAGCAATATTTGGGGGAGAGTCTCACTTTCATCTTCAGCCAACATTTGATACTCTGGAATAAATTCCACCTGGTTCAAACTGGAAACGTGTGTCAAAGACTGCTGAGAAACCTCCCACGTGGCTTTCACTAGCATCCCTTGCTAGGCTACACGGGGTTCCTACCGGACAGAGACACTGCGGGAAGACACCTGGGAGGGTGGGGCTCACGGCTGAGGGGTGGGGCCGGGGCAGACCGGTGGCCAGTTTCACCTCCACGCGGAGACGTTCTACCGACAGGCTTCGCTCTCAGCGCAAAAAATCCAAATCCAAGACACACTGATAGAAATAATTTTATTCTGCTTGCTATAGACTCAAAATTCACATTGAAACCTTAACCGCCAGTGTGACCATATTTGGAGCGGGGGGCCTTTGAGAAGCCAATTAGGGATAAATGCAGTCATGGTGACAGCGGGGCCGTGACGCGGGACGACAGAGGAAGGGGAAGAGACAGGAGGGGACGCAGGGCAGGACCAGGCGAGCACGCGGGGAGCAGGCGCAGGCTGCGAGTCAGAGACCGCGCAGGAGCCGGCCCTGCAGCACCCCCACCGGGGACCCCAGCCCCCAGCCCCAGGATTAAACAGATTCCTGCTGTTCACGCGGCCCTGACGTTGCTGGTGGTGACGTAACAGCGGCCCAAGCTGACTCGCAGACGCAGTAAAATGTGATCTTTGAAGAAAGCCCATGGAGTTTTCCCTCATGGAAGGTTAGCTAAACGAAGGTTGTAAGCAGGGAATTGTATTTATTTGCAGGCAAGGTTGTCAGATAAAATACAGATTCCAGGCTAAATTTGAATTCTGATGAATAAGGAATAATTTTTAGTATAAGTTTATCCTGTGAAAAATGTATATTTTTAAGTAACATTTCCTCTTGTTCGTCCCCCATTCAGAGCTGCTATTGATGTTACATTGAACCACCATCATCAGCTCAAATAAATAAACGAACAAAGAAGTTTCAAGGCAGACGGAGGAAATTGTCCAGGGGTATGAACTTCAAATTCTACCTGCAAGGCTCAGGCGAATCGTCTGCAAGCAGAAGTATAAAGTGCGAGTAAACAAACAAATAACCTGAGGTCTTCGTAGACTTGGAGAAGAGACTTTATCTTTTATAAAGGGTTACAGCCTGCAGGCCGGGCAGTGGGCCTCCAGCCGGAACCGGAGACACACCCTTGTGGGGAGGGAGGGAAGCTGGATTTAGGCTGAACGTCACAGGAGGAGCGATGAATACTCATGAACAGGGGTCATGCGCATGTGTGATGAGCAAACATGTATGTTACACATGTCCCATGTTCACTTGGGGTGGAGACTTAAAACTTAAATGTGCTGTAATTAGGTCGTCTCTACCAAAAGGCGACACGGGGACACGGAGGCAACTAAGTCACAGCCTCTCTGAGCCGGCCAGAACCAGTCCATGGTCGGTGGTCTCTTATCAGGAGAAAGTTCCTGGAATCAGCGTCTTGTCCAATCAAAGTTGTAGCTACGCCTCATGGACTGAGGGTCAGTCAGTGTCTAACAGGTGCGACGGGGACTATGCATTTTAATGAGGACCATGGGTGAGGCCGCGCAGGTGAGCTGCAGTGTGGACAGCTCAGGAGACACACAGATGAAAGGCGGAACTCTGAGGAGCGTGCCCTGAGTTGGGGCGTGCTGCGGCCGGTTTGGCTGCTGTAACAAAACACCAGGAACTGGGTTCGCAGCTTACTTCTCCCAGCTCTGGAGGCTGAGTCCAAGATGAAGGTGCCGACGGATCCGGTTTCTGATGGAGACTCACTTCCTGGTTCACAGACCACACATTCTCACTGGTCCTCACAGGGCAGGAGGGGTGCCGGGCCCTCAGCCTCTTCTCAGGATGCTGCTCCCGTTCACAAGGGGCCACGCCCTCCTGACCTAGTGGTCTCCCAAAGACCCCACCTCCTAACACCGTCACCTCGGGGATTAGGATTTCAAGGTATGAATTTGGGGAGGACACAAACATTCAGACTACAGCAGGGAGACAGGACAGACGCACGGTGATTTAGCAAAAGTAATATTAATATACACACGCACGTATATAACTATACACACACGCGTACATATATACACATACATCTATATATGCGTATAAATGCACGTGTGTTTAATCATAGGAATGTTATAAAAAGTGAGCACGTGATCAACATAACTTAAACGCGAGACATAATCCATGCAGAGGGACTGCGATAATATTTGGTTTTTTCTGCCGACGTTACCACGGGCTCAGCCACGCCTGACGCAGCAGAGAGACCCTCCCTGCTCCTCTAAAGCCATTCTCTCCTCCCACGGTGGTGGGATTGCCACAGGCGCACAGCGGGACTAACTTCCCCAGCCTCCTTTTTGGTCAGTGTGCCCAGGCGCCTGTTCTCTCTCCCGGGGGACGTGAGGACAGGGCTGGTCCAATTCTAGGCCGGGGTTTCCCTTCCTGGGACTGGTGTCTGTGAGCGTAAGGTGGGGGCGGGGGGAGGGAGCCAGGGAGAGCAGGTGCCTGGATCCCCGCGTGACCTTGTGGAGAGCGGCTCCCTGATCAGGTGCTCCCAGGGCAGGACTGTCACCTGGCAAGATGGCGCACTTCGGAGCTGCTGAGACCTGAGTTGGAGGGTGTTTCCTTCAACGGGTGCAGCACCCTGCCCGGTAGCCCCGTGTGTAACTTAGAAATGTGCCCCCTCGGAATAAACGTGCGACGCGAACTGGAGCGTTAGCAAGTCACCCGGATCTTCACCTACTGTCCAGGTGCATTTTTCATATGTAAATAGGGAAAATGATATCTCCTCATACCTAGCGTGAGGACCGCATGACAATAACCCCCGTGACAGCGTCTGGGGCAGGTGGGCAGGGACGAAAGGATGCGTCCTCCTCTCCTTCAGAATCCGAGGAGTCTACAAACAACTCGAATCATCTCCCAGTCTGTCTGTGATCGCAGACCTTAACGTCACTTAAATAGTCTGTGTTTTGACACAGGTATTTACTAAACACATAACCGAATAAGATCTTCCGAAATGCTTTTCAAATAACTCCTTGGTGTGCTCTTTCATCTGAAACACGCTGCCCGATGCATCCTGGCGTGTCACTAATGTGATTTCCAGGCAAAAGCACAGAGCAACACGTCTGCGCTGCTCGCACGTGAGACAGATGCGGGGAGCAGGCGTGTCAGAGGGAAACGATGACAAATATAAAGTCGAACAGAGTTAGAATAAAGGCCCTGCCTGTTACAAACACCAAGGTATTTTCTGGTAAAGATTAACACACGTGTTCAGTGACACGCACATGTGTGTGCACACATGCAACGCACCGTTCCTGGGAAGGAGAAAAATTCCTTGGCAAGCCAATCCACACCGCTGAGACCCCGGTGTGACCCTGGCTCTCTGGAGCTGTGGCGAGGCCCCTGCTGGGCAGAGAGGCTCCCATCGCCCCACCACCCGAGGGTGGGTAGGGAAGGAAGATGATCCCACCAGCTTCATCCCACCGGGGGAGGGCGTGCTGGTCAGAGATTCCTCACTGCTCACCCGCGTCAGTCCTCAGTTGCTCACAGCTGGGAGGGCGGCTATTTACAGGACACGGCGCAGCTGGAGGAGACGGCCTTCCGCCAACGCTCCCCGAGCCATCACACGGCGGGGCGAAGGCAGGAATTCGGAGCGTGGTGTGCTGTGTGAGTCGCTGTGACACAGTGTATCGGTGACACAGTGTCGCAGTGACTGACGGGTCACACCAGCTCTCACTGAGTCTCCCCGCTAGCTGATGGAAGACCGTTGACACAGAATCACGGCACAATCTGTTCCGTGAAGATGCTGCTCTCAATTGTGAAAAGCAAAAGGAAGAATTTCACTGGGTCCCCGCTTCCCTCCAAACCAGCACGCGAGATGCCTCCCCGTGAACTTCCCTGCCGCAGGTAAGTCTCAGTGCGGCTTCTCCTGCCATCGCGGTCTCCAGCACCCGGTTTCTGCACACGCGCGCGCACACACATACACACATGTGCACATCAATGCACATGTGCACACACATACACACACACGTGCACACACTGAAGATTCTGAAGAAACATCCTGCATTCTTATCATTTGTGAAGTTGGGCACTGACCTCGGGAGTGCGCAGCCAAAGCTAATTCCGTCCCACACGCTGACTGGACCCTGATGGACCCAACCAGACTGGGCTCTGGGGCCTTCGCTGCGGCGTCGGCCCCATCCGTACCATGTCGGACGAGATACTTGGGCTCAGACAGGGGAAGTGCACCCTCAGGGCCGCACAGAGGGAGCCCAGAACCAGCCAGGGCCGCCCTTCTGTGCCGGCCGGCGCCAAGGGAGCCCGAAGCCACAGAATCACAACTACCGTGAGAAGAAAGGCTCCAAGCAGACCAAGAGCACGCAGAAGGCGCATGCACACCTCACGTCTCTGCAGTTCACTGTACCCCCTTGTGCAGAAAAGACGGTTTCTGGACCACGTGGTGTCCCGACGCGCCTTCACCTATGCAGGCACCTGCCACCCTCTGTTCTCCTCCCCTTGGCCTGTGCGGTCCCGCCTGAGTCGGCGAGGAGGACGCCGCTCTGCTCGCAGGGTCAAGAGTGGAGACCCGGCCCCTCTCCCGTCCTCACCCCTCGCAGCTTCTGCCCTGTGCCTTTTGCCGAGAGGTCACATCTGGAACCCCTCCCCTCCCCAGAGTACGGGCCTGGCTACAGGAGAAATGCCCACGCCTGGTGGGCCAGCGCTTACACAGAAGCATCCACGGCCGTGTGGCCACAGAGATGCCCTCCGGGCTGGGAAGCTGCTGGCTGCGGAGCTAAACTGTCCTATCTACGCCGGGGAGGAGGTTTGAAGCCACAGATCTGGGCTCAACCCAGGCCCAAACATGTAGCAATATTGAAAAATGTGCTTACCTAAAACAAGTAGGCCCAGGCCAACCAGGCTATTTTAAGAATTGGATTATGTTATGCATTAAAACATATAGTACTTTTCCTGGTGCATAATAAATATTATACATATATAACTGTAGCTATGGTTCTACAAAGGAAATTTTAATATCAGACATCATTAATTCAATGGTGAATTGAATCTCATTTATTTTTGGAAATAAAGTCAGTCAAATATCCTTCTTTGCGTGGTGAGAGCTCAAGGCCTGTACGTATATACGTGACATATGTTTTCAGCCAGCTCAGACCTCATCTTCCTGCTTTCATTACGCTCTTCTGCACTTATGGTGCTACGCTGCATCCGGATTATTTAACCACAGTTTGATTGAATATTGAAATCTGAGAATTAAATATGATTGAAATTAAAACTCCCCTTTTTAATTAGGAAAATTGGATAAATTCAGTGATGCATTATTTTAGTTAGGTTAATTAATGTTTTTAAATAATACACTTTTAAAGTTCATGCTTAAGAGGAGGTATTTAATTTCTTTTAATACAGTACTTTAATCTCCTGAAATGGTCAAAACTTTATAACTTAATAATCTAATTGGCATCCTGATGTTTTTGGAATGTCATATTGGAAAACAGAATGAAAAGAAAAAGCTTAATGAAAAGTCAAATATATTTTGTATTATTTTCCCCGAGGGAATGCAATTTAGCATGATTTAAAGCAGAATCCAGAGATAATTATCTTTTGGGACTAATTTTAATATGTGCAATAAACCAAAATTATCAGCCCTGAACAAAGCAGAAAAGTATTTCCACTGGGGGTTCCATAAAACCGTGGGGCGCCCTGAACATCGGGTGTCTTCCTGGATGGAAAACAGAGATCTTTCTGACGGTTTAGGGAGGGGGACATACTTCTTTCCCAAGCAGGAGGATTTTCACAGATGGCAAAACGGGGGGCTCTGTGTTTTCTGCAGCTCACCCACAAAATGTGAAAGGTCGATACGCGAAAAGGCTGCACAGCCCATGGGGACGGAGTGGGGGGCGCGGCCTGGGGTCTGCAGGGGGAGGCGGGCACACGCTCCCGGGCAGGCAGAGGCTTGTCGGTCCGGCCACAAAGGGCCCCTGGGTTTTGGAAGAGCCTTGGAGGGAAACAGAAAAGCTCCCTCCGACTTCGGATTTAAAATAAATAATGAAATAAGACTCAAGCCCCCCGATTCTGTTCTCTGTGCGAAGCTGCACCCTGACAGCCCCGAGGAAGAGCTCCCGTCACAGGGCATGCCTGTCCACTGGCCACACGCTGGCCACCCAGGGACAGCGGCCTCTGCAGTGCCAGGCAGGCGGCTGGCTGGGCCTGGGGGAGCTCCCTGGGCAGCACTGGCCGCCAGGGCCTTCCCCTCCTTCACCGCCCCCCCGCCCCCGGCCTCCTGGGGACGCTGAAGGCGCCCTGACCCGAGGGAGGGCGGTGTGGGCCAGGGAGGAACCGCAGCTGTGGAAACCACCCCGGATTTTCAAAGCCAATGATAAGGAGGCTGCCCAGACACAGCACAGCTGTTCAGGACAACCGCCTTTCCGACGGGGCAGAAACGCAGTCCAGCACACGTCACGCTGAGACATCCTGGGTGTGACAGGTGCTGGCATCACAGCGGCGGCAGTTAGAAAGGCCCACACGTGGCCTCCAGGCAGACAGAAGTCGCTGCTCCCTGCCCGCAGACACCGTACCCCACGCTCCATTATGACCCCTGCAGGGAGCCCGGCCCTGTCCCTGGACCCTCTGGGGCACTTCAGGGTCCATGTGCGGGAGGCGAAGGGCTTGACTTAAAACGGGGGCCCCAAGGCACGGGCCGCCTGAGTCTGCCCACCCCCACCCGTGCTGAACTGCACTTTGGCTTCGAGGGACCCCTCAGCCCTGCCTGGGCGGGCCACCCAACCTGCGGGGACGGCTGGCTGCTGTGTCAGCCCACCCACACAGCCCCTCATGGCGGCACCCTGACAGCTGGGCACGTGCCAGCCACGCCGGCAGTAGCTCACCCACCACGCCGTCCGAGGCGCTCCAGCCACCTGGACGAGTGCAGCACAGCCCGGCGGAGACCAAGCAGGGAGGAGCCTCACAGGCCCTCCCCTCCAGGGAAGGCAGCCTCAGCCCCTGCGGTCAGCCTCGCTGGCAAAGCCCTCAGAGCCACTGAGCGAGGACCACTCACTCCCCACCCCATGCAGGCACGCAGGTGCGTGCAAGGGGCCTGGGGGGCGTGGAGCGGCAGGTGTGGGTCTTTGCGCACCTGAATCTGGTCTGGCCTGGGTCTGAAGGCAATTTGTTCAAACCCCACAGGAGGCATGATTTAGGCTCCGTACTACCGTGGCACGAGTAGGACCTCTTACCATGGACTCCACAAATCGGCCCCCAACTCCTGTTGGAGCGCAGAGCGCTGGAGCTGCGGGGCTCCACACAGGAGAACTGAGCTTCCAGGATGAAGGCTCGGGACCTGCTGGGGGTCCCGCCGTGAGCTTGCCGAGCTGGGGCTGGGCTTCCTTGCATGTGTCAAGGGAAGGGAATAGTTAGTAATCTCTGCTTGACTGCTGGTCGGAAGCTGCGTGAGGCCGGGAGCTACTTGTCCAAACAGCTCCGACATCTTCCCAATGGTCACCAGCTTTGGAACCTGCACCAGAGTCCCCAGGTCCCTCGTAGCTCTGGCGTTGGCAGGTGGACACAGAACAGTGCGTGAGTTTCTGTTCCCTGTTTAGCAGCTGCCGACATGTACGTTCTTTCCCTCTGATTGGAAGCACCGTGGACCACGCAGCCTCTTGCCCCTGTTGGCCGGTGATCACAGGTCCCAGGAAGGAAGTGCGGGGTCTGCAGGAAGCAGCAGAGAGCCCAGCCTGCCCCACGGCGCGCCGACGCCCAGCCGGGGCCTCCCTGGGGGCTCCACTCCCTTCTCCACCGGCACGTTTCAGCCTGGGTTTCCCACCGACGGCCAAAGAGGACTTGCCCGAAGCTCCGGGCTCCCCAGCCAACGTGAGACCTGTCTCAGCACTGACCTGGGACCCCCAAAAGACCAAACTCGGAGGAAAAGGAGACGTGAACTTTTCCCCCGTGACAAAGCACCTGGCAGCACCAAGCGTCAGGTAACGGCTTGGGCACACGGTGTTAAGTTGAAAGGCTGCAGACTCATGTGGCATCAGACTGAACTGGCCCAGCCAGCAGGACACCGGGCTGCCTTCCACCCGCCAGCCACCGAGTCTGCCGCCAGGTGGGCCGACTGCGTGAGGGTCCACGTGTGGCCCTTCGTCCCGACAATCAGACGTGGTTTCCAGGCCCTGCGGGTCCCAGAACCAACGACTTTGTCCACCCCGAGGCCAAGCAAGTAGAGGCTGCCACGGCCCCCCAGGCCAGGGCCGCCTCCCTTCCCTCCCCCCAGCCCAGCCCAAGGCTTTGTTTCCTACTATGGAAATGTTTCCACAGACGTGTTTTGAGTTCATGCACCTTCTCCTTAACTCCTCTCACACTCTCTTCAATGCTGTGTGGAGACCCAGAGTAGAACCCCAAAACACTAATTATTAGTAATCGGTGAAATTGAGACAAGATTTTTAGCATGAATTTAAGAAATCTTTGTGCTTGGAGTAAAAATAGCGTGGTGATGGTAACCTGGTTCCCGGTATTTTATGGAAGTGACGGCACTGAAATGACGTGGGGACAGCCACCAGGCTCTCGTGCTCTGCTTTTTCGTGAAAGCTCATGATGCCGGGGTGGGGGTGCCAGGTACCACCCACGCACGTACAGCCGATCATTTTAAGGACAAGTTTTCAATTCAGAATAATCTTCCTGCCAAAGTTTCACGAGGCTGCCTACGTTACTCAAGCTTCTCCGGGTCTGTTTGGACTCTCCTTCCCATGGGCCATGCCACATGGAAAACCATGGAAAATGGTACCAGTGAGGCAGGAACTGTCACGAGAGCCCCCGGCCCTATAGGTCAGACCCCCACGTTTGTTTTAAAATGTCCTGATCACGTGCCTTTTCTCTAGAGAAAAATGTCTTTTACTACGGACAGGATATGGAACCCTAGGCACATTGGTATTTGCGATTCGTGAACAGCACTGGTAATTCTGCGATGATATTAATAGATTGTCCAACTGAGAAAAAAACTACAGCCCCCTCCTAAATATTCTAGATTTGTGATGAAGGAAACGGTAGGAACCTAGGAAGCACTCAGCGCGCCACGGGAAAAGCGTACCAAGTAGATTTATATTTGTTTAACGGATAGATATGTGAATACATTTTATATAATTAAAAGCATCTTGCAGAACATCTTATCTGATAAAATCTTATAATCGGTTTGTATATATTCTACCAATAGAATAATAAAACCCAATATAATAAAATGGTTCAAGACAGTAAAAAAATAACACTCAGTTTTACATTGATGGGAAAAATGAGCAAAGCATTCTTAAGGAACAGCAACTTCAGATTTTACTCATTTATTTAATGTGTATTGATTCACGTAAGGGAAGTGGTGCTGTTCACACTAAAGGAACCAACAGGAGAGTATTTTATTTATATTTATATTGTATTTCAATCAAAATAATTCCAATGGTCAAACTATAGTGGTACTTCAATTACCTCTCTTTTCTAGTTATTTATCCATGTGGTTACTTTTCTTATTTCATTTAGCTTATTTTAGGGAAGAAAAAGCAGACACTATCGGAGTACCCATGAACCATATGAAGGTAGAACTCTATATTACAAATTTAGTAAATAAACATTTATTGGGTAGCTACCATGTGCAATTTTTCATAGACTAGGAGAAATTTATTACTGTATTTGGTAACAAAAGTAATATTATGTTATTTTCAAAAAACTTATGGGAAAAATACTACTTTTAGCTAATATAACAGACATCAGCGAAAACAAAAAAGCAATGCATTTCCAGTTTGGCCTTTTTTATAAAACATGAAAGAGTATTTATCAGCAAGCTAGGTAAATTTTTGAAAATACAGAATACTAAGTCACAGATTATTTATGTTTTGTTTAATAACTGTGTCTATATCTACCAAAGCTGATTATAAGTTAAAGCATTATTTGAACATAAAAATTAAAACAAATGAAATGATTCCTATGTTGAAATTTTACTGACAACAGTGACTATTTTGTAAACCCTATGATCATTACCCATCTCATTGTTAAAACTTAATAAATTGAATGCTATTTGTAATATCTTAAAATACCAACGATGTCTTTCCCCAGACCCTCAAAAAGAACACGCAGCTGGACAAGCAGCGTTAAACAAATACGTAATCCCATAATTTCATGCCCGTGTCTGTAAGTGAACTCGACGTCATCTTTCTGTGTTCTACTCATTTGGGCTGATTTAAATCAAATTATAGTGTAGGGTAACCTATGTAAACTGGAATTTCCTGAAACATTATTTTCAATCCCACTAAATACTAAAAGCCTGCTCAGTTTTTACTGGTTAATTATAATTGGCAGGTCTGGCAAATGCTCGGAAATCCGGCAGCAGCAAGTGAACAGTGAAACTCAGCGACGTCCTTCCTCTGTGAACCGATGTGAAACTCAACACGCCAAACCTGAACGGATGTCCCACTAAAAATTAAATCTGCTTTTTTAAAAAATGTATATTTCCAGTGCCATTGTTTATAATAGTTCTATATTTAATTGCACATTTGTTTTTCAAATGAAGTTTAGGTGTCACCATGTTGCTTTCGGAATCTACCAGTAAATCTGAAACACATGGTGTTCTAAGTTAAATTTCCCAAGATTGATGTGTATGATACAGAAGCAAATGAAATAAGATAACTTCTGAAAATAGGGTGACAAAACTGAAGAAAACTCAATCTCTGAAGTTCATAAGAGAAGCATAGAAGTTAATATCTTTATACGATAGGGAATACTTGTTCATAACAATCATTTCTGAAAAAAAATAAATTCTATAAACATGTTTTTAATTTTCCTGCCATTCGTATGCATGTATGTGCTGGTCAAACCCCTGGACTTTGCCCTTTCTCACCTCAGCCCAGAAGGTCGAAGGGAAATCGCTCACCAGTAACAAGGTGCAGCCAAGCGGTCGCGATCCAGGGGTTGGAGCGGGTGGTAGGACCCTCGAGGTGGAAATCCCACAGGAAGCACACCCCGGACTCGCCCCTCCTAACCCCCGATGGCACCACTACGAGCCACTCACGTCACCTTTTGCAGCTGAGACGCTCCCACCACATGGGGTGTTGCGGTGGCTGGTGACATATGAGGATGCAGGTGTCTCCCCTCAACAGTCCTTGAAAGGATGCGCCAGTCAGGGGCACAGGTGGAGAAAAGAGAATCAAACTGCTCTTAGGATCCTGAACCTTTGTATCTTTCCGTAAGAAGATATTAAAAATACACTTTCAAGGAAAACACCTAACTGCAGATAGCCAAGCTTTATGCCCGTGGAGTCTTTCTCCATATGTTTGCAAGTTTTTCACTCAAAGCTGATCATAGAAAATCCATGTCGTTACTAATTCCATGCTTCCTCAGCAGCCGAATGCTTTAAACCTGGATGACTGCTTTCTTTCAGTGAGAATTTATGAAATCTCAATTTGAAAAGGCAAGAGGAAACAGAGGAGAGCTCAGATGAAAACTACAGGGAGTCAGTTTTCATGAAAATAGTCAAAATCACTCACCAAAGATGAAGCTACTTGTCTACAAAGCATCCAAACGGTCAGTTTTAAGAGGTAAAAGTTCTACCAAGCTCTGGTTTGTAGCAAACCCAATCCACCCAACTTGGAGGACTTTAAGATAACCAAGTGTTTTGACATCTCTGAAATTAAGTCAAAAGCAAATACTTACTAACAGATATTCACATTTTTATACTTAAAACTACAGTTTGCTTGGCACATACAGAGAAATCTTCTGAAGAATTTTAAAAGTTTAATAAAAACACCAAAATTTGAAATATATTTGGTGGTTGAGCTGGAAGAATCATTTTCATGGCTCAGTAGCCAAGGAAAAAGATACACAGCTGACCCTAAACGACAGAGGCTTGCACCGCATGGGTCCACTTATGCACAGGTCTCCTTCCACCTCTGTGCCGCCCCAGACAGCAAGACCACGCCCGATCCTCAGTCTACCCAATGTGAGGAAGATGCTGAAGACCTTTACGATGATCCACTTCTGTTTAATGAACAGTAAATGTATTTTCTCTTCCTTATGATTTTCTCAGTGGCATTTTCTTTCCTCCAGCTTACTTTATCGTAGGAATGCAACATGTAACACATATAACATAAAGAATACGTGTTATTGACCATTTATGCCGCCCGTAAGGCTTCAGGTCAACGGCAGGCTGTCAGTAGTTAACTTTGGGGAGCTGAAGTTCCACGTGGGGTTTTCACTGTGCCGTTGTTAGGGGACGGTGTCCCTCTTCCTCGCGTTCAAAGATCAACTGCACTATACATTTAATTCCAAGAAAATAAAATCATTTTCTGGACCTATGAAATCACTCCTTACAAAGTGACGCCGGCCCATCTTACCTGAATTCTTATTGGTTTTGTTCTGTCGACTTTTAACTTGCTCCGTCCAAAGGGTAGGATAACGAGATGCAATATCTAGTGAACCAAAATAAAATGATAATTATTTTTATCTCATTATGAAAGCACAAAGTTCCTCAATTAAAGATTTCAGCAAGTAGCCTAAAAGCCAAAAAATTCAATATTATAAATGAATATACACTGTGCATTTTTTAAAGAAATCGTTCAAATGATTATATGGATAAGACAAAGAAAATAATAATATACATTTTAAAACATTATTTTAGCATATTTTTTCTTTATCCAAAAGTGCAATAATAATTACAAGCTATTTGGATCCAGACAGGTTTTACTGTAAAAGAACTAGCTTTTAGAAAAGTGTCCAAAAGTGCAAAAATATACCGTTGGGTGGCAAAAATATTTATTCACACAAAACATGCATGGTTTTCTCTCAGGTCAAAGATTGGATACAAGATGCAATATGTAAAATATAACGTTTGCCTAAAACTTTTCAGGCACACATCTCTTGTAGTAACATTGTTTATACAACAAAACTGGGTGTTTCTGGTCAGGGTCACTATTAAGTACCTGAGAACACAGACCCCAAGCAGAACCCATTTGCCATCCACCGTCCACGTGACCTTGGACAAATGACCTCTGCGTCCTCGTCTGTGGACTGGCACCTGGCGGCTCAGTTAGGTGACGGAGCAGGAGCACTGGCTGTGAAGCACTTCATGCACCAGCTATTATTATTATTATTATTATTTGCAAAGCACCGTGCGATTCTGTATTTCAATCTGTGATTTATTCACAGTATGTATTTTTTATGCTTTGCCTTCAGGTCCTGTCCCCCTTTGCTCTGAGAATTTGTTGTACCTTAGCAACTACCTGGGACAATTTACGAAAGGTAAAAACAGGAAATCTATCCTTGTCATGACACTTGAAAAGATGTGAAAGAGTAACAGAAAACGGCACGTGTCATTGCACCCTTTGAACTACACATGTTATGTTATCCAAGTTGTAAAATGTCAACTAGGAAGTTTTTATTTAGAAAAATAACCTCAGCCTTCTGCTATATAAAAGCACCATAGTGACATTTAAAAGCCCCCAGACGCAAAGTCATCAGGAAAAATAGTGGGTGTCCTCCTTAAGTTGGAAATGGCCAAACGCAATCTGTTTCTGCTCGTGAGTTTGCTGTATTGTCTGTATTTAAGGTGCACCCACGGTGTTTGCATCTGCACGTACGTGGTGAGTTAATTTGTGCAATAAAGCAAACTAACGTGCCCCGTCTCACGTAGCTGCTTTGCGTGCGCGGTTCGGAGACTCGCGGTGCAGGAGACGGTATCACGGACCGCGCGCCCGGCCGCGCCCGCTCTGACCTGCGGCCCATTCGTCCTCGCCGCTGCCTCCCTTCCCTCTGCCTCCGTCCCCCCAGCCCGCTCCTTCCACCCTCTGCTTCTCCGCATCTCGGTTTCGTCTTTCGGTTTCCCAGATTCCGTGTGCAGGTGAGACCCTGCCGTGTTTCTCCCTGGCTTATTGGGTCCATTCCGGACGCAGCTGTGACCCGGACGCCCGTCCCCGCCCCGCTGCCTGGCCGCCCTCCCCGCCCGCGGCCGGTCCCCTCCCCGGCTCACCTTCCTCATCTCCTTGAGGATGAGTCTCCAACGCCGGAGCCGCGGCATCATCTGAATTCAGAACGGAAAAGATTTGCAAGGAGACTACAATCGTGAGAGTAAGCTAAGTAAGTGTGCATACAGGATGGAGGCAGGACCCGCACGCAGCCCCCCAGATCGACCACCGCCCCCCGACACGGACGCAGGGGTCGACGCCGAGGCAGGGGCGGGAGGGAGATGTTCCACCTGGCTCCAAACTACGGGGCCGACGAGGGGGCACGGGACGGATGCGGAAGCACAAGCAACGCGGGCAGGGCGGCCGAGCCAGGTAAGCCGCAAAGGCAGGTCACCAGGTGTTGTAACACTGGCCGGGCCTCGCGCCCGTCATGCGCCCGCTGTCCCCGGTGGAAAGGCGAGGCCCAGAGCACCGCGGACGGGGCCACCTCCCCGCGCATCTCTGCACACCTGAGACCTCCCTCTCTCCACCGCTACCGTGGTGGACACGCGTGAGCATCCGGGGTTCTACATGGGGGCTACGGGGACCAGAGCGGAGGGTCAGAGAACGGAGCAAGGTGAGCAGTGGGTTATAAGCGAGCTCCCCGTCCATCTCGAGGGCCACACGTCTTTTACGTGAATTCTCTACTTAATTAATTGGAAAGCACGCTCGGTGTGCCCTGGTAAATTTAAGGTTGTGCAGAGCTTAGAGACTCACAGGTGCCAGTCTGTGACCCAGGAGTCCCCCAGACACCGGCCCAGCCCGGGAGGCGGCCGCAAGGCGCTGGTGGAGCCCCCAAGAATCAGCCTAATTGTTTTCACCCAAGCGTGCTCTGTGACCTCGTTAGGTCGTGATTTCAGGATGGAAACACAAGGAAGGGTGGTAGGGATAAGGGCAGCCACCAGGGCGTTGGGGTAACTGCAATTAGTTATCTTCACAGCTATCTGAAGAGTAAAAATGAAGTTTCTCAGAAGGTTTTTTCTTTTTTTAGGAGAAAACCAAAAATGGATTTTTTAAAAAGTCTTTAACATTGAACAATTGAGAAAAATTTGTTAGCTGTCAAAATGCTGACAAAGATGCAAAATCACTTGTTTGAAATATCCAAGTCTAACGCTGATAATAGCTATTGACCAGAAATATTTTACTGTTAAATATTTTGCAATCCTCTTCTAAGAAAATGCAATGAAATGGGGAACACAGTTAAAACATATTTAACATATTATAGGTCTTAAAAGAACGTAAGGAAAGGTCTTAGAAGAACATATTTGAAAGTTTTTTGTAAGGACGAGAATCAAATACATTATTACTGGTGTGTATTTCTGCTGAGGCCTAAACAGGTCACCACTCTGGGGCCACCAGCCTGGTCCCAAAATCACTGGGGCCACTGGGGAGGCTCAGCCCACGCAGCGCAGGAGGGGAGGGCGCGGCCCCAGGACAAGGTGAGTAAGGTACAGCACCAGGGTCCCCTCGCTCTCTGCCTGGTCAGCACGAGGCCACAAGGCCACGAGGCCTCACTCCACACCCCGACCCGGAACATCTCTGTCCCTGCACAGCAAACCCTGGCTGCTGCCAAAGTCGGCCTTAAGAAAATGAAACAAAAGGCTTGGAGAGCTGCGCGCTTTTCATTTCTTCTCTGTCAGCGTTTGCCGAGTGCCTCGCGCTCGTCTGCAAGCGAGCTGTGCCGCTGGGCTGCAGGCCTCCCTTCTGCACACGTGTGTCTAGACCAGGGGCTATTCGTGGCTGAAATTCGCCTCTGTGCCCGTGTGCCAGTTCCAGGATCTGCTCACGGTGGGCACGATGTCAACCGCCGTGAGCTCATTTTCAGCCGGAAAATATTGGCGGGTATGACAGGGACATGAGCTGGAAAATGAGGCATTTTCCTCAACTGCGAGGCTCGCTCTGTCCCAGGTCACACCTGGTAAAAACTTCCTCTTTCGTGGACGTGCCGCTGCCTCTGGATCCCCAGCGAGAGCCCTCTGGAAACGCCGGATTCACCCCGTGCCAATTTGTCCCTGTTCATATCTGTGTCCTAATAGCACAGAGACCGTCTCACGGATGATCTCCCAGGGCAGGGACAGTGCCGGCCTGGTTTCTACGTGTGCCAGATTGGGCTGGACAGACTCGGGTCTCCCGTCTCTCTGTCACTGGCTCCTTACCCCACAGCCTACGTCAGAGAAAAGTGTCGAAGATCTCGGTAATAACACCTAACTTCATTTTGTCTTGAAAACAACTTCTTTCTTTTTTTCTTTTCTTTTTTTTTTCTTTTTTTTGAGGCAGAGTCTCACTCTGTTGCTCAGGCTAGAGTGCAATGGCGTCAGCCTAGCTCACTGCAACCTCAGACTCCTGGGCTCAAGCGATCCTCCTGCCTCAGCCTCCCGAGTAGCTGGGACTGCAGGCATGTGCTACCAGGCATGGCTAATTTTTTCTATATATTTTTAGTTATCCAGCTAATTTCTTTCTATTTTTAGTAGAGACGAGGTCTCACTCTTGCTCAGGCTGGTCTCAAACTCCTGATCTCGAGCGATCCTCCTGCCTCAGCCTCCCAGAGTGCTAGGATTACAGGCGTGAGCCACCACGCCTGGCCAAGAAAGCAATTTCTAACTTTCAAGGTTGACGTAAGAGGAAAGCAGACTGTCCCTGGAGTGGAAGGAAATAGCCAAGGACAGCAGAGAGTGAGGCGAGGACCCTGCTGGCAGGGCTTGAGTGTGCGATTGCCACTGAAACACGAGCCTGGGGGCTACAAAGTGGTTTCTGTAAGAAAAACAGTCAACTATTCTCTCCTATTCTTATGTGTCCCAGTCTCAGAGGCCGTGATTGCTGCAGATGGGAAAAGCACGCCTCCTTCTCGTAAGGAAGGGTTGAGACATTAGAATTCCGGGTGGGGCGAGACAGTGAACCTGTGAGCTCTCTGCACAAGCTCTGGCCCACGTGGCCCAGGTGGTACCCGGCTGTATCCACACGTAGTCCCAACACAAGCCACGTCTGAGACGCCCCTGACGTGGACCCGGTGGGTTTTCCAGCAGAGTGTATGCCCAACACCCAGCAAGGTAACTGGCAACAGCAAGGGTTGAATAAATGTTTGTTGAATGAATAAAGAACCAACACGCTGTCTCAGCCTTGCGGGCATTACTAGCATGTTTAAGTTTTAACCTTGAGAAGTTATTTTAAGGCATGGTTTGGGTTAGACATTCTATTTCATCCCAGAAATTCATTTGAAGATAGTTACCTGTTTTTCCTGTGCCTTCCCGTTGGGGTAACTTTTCATTTATAGAACCTAAAAGAGGGAAATAAGGAATGAAATTAGTTTGGAGTATCAAATGTTTTTCAAAAATTAAATTATGCAAATATTTTGCTACATTTTGATGCATTCACACTGCTTTGGTACTTTCTAGTTAAATTCTGCAAGCTCTCTGGTACCCTGGGGGGACAAGGTCACCCTAAGTCATAGGCCCTAGACTAGGAAACCCGGGATCAGGTTCTACTGCTGGTGCTATGTAGTGGGACATGTCTACAAGGCCCATTAGCCAAAATATTAGTTCCCTCACCTGAAAATGTCGTCCTAACGTCTTAACATACCTTACCACGCTGGGTACTGAAGTAAATTAGGTAAAAAAGGCAATGTTTACTAAAATAATAAAATGTTATGCAACTAAAGATAATTAAAAACCCTGGTTTAGTTGGATTCTGATTTATAGATATGAAAATTGAGGAACTAGCTTTTTGTACTGGAGTATAGGAAGTATAGTAAGTAATCTGTGACAAAACTTTTAACATTTATATGACGCCAAAAGATTTATATTATAAATATGAAGTATTGTTCTTTCTTTTCCAATAGATTTAAATTGCCATAGGCATCTTTTTGTTCCCTCGTCATTATTACACTTATGCAAAGAAATTTTTAAAAAGTTCTGTTCAGAATTAATTAGGAGTTTATCTGCTGATGATGAGTTCAGAGTGTTGTGTTCAGAATTAATTTAGAATTACCATGGCCATGTACAGGCTAGGTAAAACTCTCTATAGCAAAAACATCTCAGAACTGGAATTTATTTTTCAATTTTGAATATGATGTTGAAACACAGCCCAGCATGCACATTAAAGATATAAAGTTTACGACATTTTCGAGGGTGTTTTCATCCTGTTTCTTGGAAACGTGATAGTAATACAGCAGGAAATTTGCACGCGATGAACCCGCCGTGGAAGGCCCTGGCGGCAGGAAAACAGCACAGCCTCTCAGACCTTCGTCCCGAGGTCCTGACCGAAGGCAGCGAGGTGGGGGCTCTACTCAAGGGAGCAAACGCAACCGCCCTAAAACACTCCTTTTTAGCGATGTTTATCAGGCAGCGCCAGCCTCCGGGAGCCTGAACGGGATTTATACGGGAGCTCCCGGCTCACTGCGCTGGGAGACACCCAGGGTCCCCGCCCCACCCCGGGCTGCGTATCTGAGAAATAGCTAAATAATGTACATTTGAAAACGTGGCCTTCCCGATGGAGAAAAAGGAACACGATTTTCCCGGTTCCTCTCTTTGTCCACCAGTTCAGGTACTTTCTAAACCAAGTCTTCACTTCCCGGCGGTTGCCATCACCGTTTGGTGAAATGGTACATCACGTCCAGGCTTCAAAACCAGGGTTTTACTTCGGTGGGAACCCCGGACACAAAACTAGTCTTGTGTGG
>RJWJ010032142.1:0-18714 GCA_004363605.1 Indri indri
CTGACCCCCTACTCTCCCCCTCTCCTCCCCATCTACTTTTTCCATAGAGACTCTGAGTCAGAGGGAAGAGGGAGAAAAAGATAAACCCTATCTTCCTACCCTACTGCAAGTTTCTGAGGGTGCTAGAGTATGAGATGTGGGGAAGGGAAGAAGCTATAAATTGAGTGAGAGATTAAAATTTTGATTTAGATCAGACTGGATTAAAAACTCATGGTGTAATCTATAAGACATCCAGGCTGGGAGGCCAGACATCCTCTGGGAGGCCGAGGTGGGAGGATTGCTTGAGCTCAGGAGTTTGAGACCAACGTGAGAAAGAGCGAGACCCTGTCTCTACAAAAAACAGGAAAATTAGCTGGGTGTGATGGTGTGTGCCTATAGTCCGAGCTACTTGGGAGGCTGAGGCAGGGGGATCCCTTGAGCCCAGGAGTTTGAGGTTGCAGTGAGCTATGATGACACCACTGCACTCTAGCCAGGGTGACAGAGTGAGACTCTTGTCTCAAAAAGAAAATAAAAATAAAAAAGACATACATCAAGAGGTACAACATGACAAACAACCATGTGCCAAAGTCTCAGCTAAAAAAAAAAAAATCAAACGTCAATAATATGGTTGAGGCCCCAGTAAATTCCTCCATGAGCGTATTTCCTACTCTTCCCTCACCAGAGGGGACTCTTTCCCTTACAATTCTGTGTACTTTTCCAACACACCCGCCACATTGCTAAGAAAGTTATAGAATTATTTGTGCATTTTAAAATTTTATATAAATAGTATCACACAGTAGATACTCTTAAGCCACTTGCTTTTTTACATAGCCTTATGTTTCTAAGATTTATTCATGCTCATGATTATAGGAGAATGAGACTGCTTGCTTGTTAACCACAAAACTGACTGGAAAAGTCACAGGATCTCTCAAGGTATAATCCAGGGTCGGGGAGGGAAAGCTAGTTAGATTGATTTGAAAGGCAGTGAAATCAGAAAAATGAAATCATTTTCTGATTTCATCCAGCTAAGTCCAGCTTGTCCTACAACTAGATTCTTCTAAGGCAGCGAGAATCCTTTTGTGGGAATGAGGCAGAGGTATAAATAAATGAAGTGAATGAATGAATGAGACATGGTTCTTATTATTTAATACTCTCTCTTTGTGTGAGTAATGGAGTAGTCATGGTTTGCCTAGGGGCAAAGGACAAACCTCAGCAAAGATCAATTATTTTTTGTTAAATGGAGAATTGATGCCATTTTAAAAACTTTTATTTCTTTTTATGATTATAAAAGTAGTAGATGCACATTACAGAAAAATCTAGAAAATACCAGAAATATAGAAAAACCACCCACCCACCCACAATTCTACCATACACCGACAACATTAGGTTTATTTCCTTCCAGTATTTATTCGTTTCTTTTCTGTCTGGTTACATGAATATTGCTGAGGTTATTATGTAAAGTTAGCTTTGTTCCCAGACAGTTTTACTTATTATATGTTACCTGTGATAATAAGATTTTTTCATAAACATCATTTTGGATGGCTAAGTAACATTCCATTATCTAGATGCATCATCTTATTTCCTTGAACTATTTTCCTACTGTTGTTCTTTTGTATTATTTTAAATTGATTCCACAATTGAGTAAACATCATGCAAATCTTTGTACTTCTAATTGTTTCCATGAAAAACCTGGGAATTTAGTTAGAGGAGGCAAAATGTACAATGTCTATAGAAAACCAAAGTCACTTAAAAGCAAGGATGCTTCCTCCCTCTTCCCATTCAATTGCTTAAAAATAAAAATAAAACGTAACTCTGCCTCTACAATCATTCCATCATAAGAACATCTGGCAACTTATCTCTTGTATACATTGTTCCGACAAAAAACTATTATACCTGGCACTTTTGCCCATCTACCTGTAAGGATCAGTTTACTTTTAAGCCAAATATAGGATCATCAAACTAGGTGGCAGTGGGTCTGGAGTGTAAGGCAAAATGCACAAGGATCAGTGTTGAGGTCTAGCCTGGTTTGAGGTTATTTCTTGTCTAAGAGAATCACCTAGTTCTAAGGCCTTCTTAGATTTTCAATTCAAACTAAGTTGGATCAGAAAGTCACACTGACCCTAGGCCTACAGGGTCATCCTAAGGCCATTCTTTTTTTTTTTTTTTTTTTTTTTTTTGAGACAGAGTCTCACTCTGTCATCTGGGCTAGAGTGCAGTGGTGTCAGCCTAGCTCACAGCAACCTCAAACTCCTGGGCTCAAGTGATGCTCCTGCCTCAGCCTCCCATGTAGCTGGGACTACAGGCTACCAAGCCTGGCTAATTTTTTCTATTTTTAGTAGAGACGAGGTCTCACTCTTGTTCAGGTTGGTCTCAAACGCCTGACCTCAAGCGATCCTTCTCCTTCTCCTGTCGCGGCCTCCTGGAGTGCTAAGATTACAGGCATGAGCCACCGTGCTCAGCCCTGAGGCCATTCTTGTATCAAGATGACCTAGTACATGGTATGTGGCAGCCAGCCTCCAAGACAGCCTCCAGTGATCTAGTGCCATATGGCAGAAGTGACAGTGTGTGATTTCTGAAGCTTGAGCATAAGAGGTATTACAGCTTCTGCCTAGTTCTTTTGGATTGTTCACTTTGGAAGGAGCCGGCCACCATGACGTGAGGACAGTCACATCCATGGGGACAGGAAGTGAAGTCCCCAGCTAACAGCTAGCACCAACTTGCCATGCAAACACAGAATGAAAAGCACCATTAAAATGGAATTACTTATCATAATATGGTCATTCTTTTCTTAAAAGAAATATAACACAGGTTCTTTGTAGAAAATGTATCAATAAAAGAACCAAAATCATCTGGATTTGGCCTCCTGTTCTCCAAGAATTTTTTCTATTTTTTCCTTTTTTTGAGCCATGCCTGGTGCATTTGCATGACTATTGTAAATGTCAATGATATATAATCATTTGAGTTTATTCTCAGGAAGGTTCGAAAGACAAAAAGAATTCTAACTCTGGGATTTTTCATCTCCCTCCCCAACCCAGAATCCATATACAGGGACCTGGAGAATCAAAGAAAAATCTTGATAATGCTATAAGTAAGATTCATTTATAGTGTGCACCCTCACTGGGATGACAAATCTCAGGAAGCAGTCACAACAACAATAGCTTCTGTTTATGGAGCCTTACTATATGCCAGGGACATATGCTAAACACTTTAAATTATTTCACTGAATCCTACCTAAGGAGGTGGGTGCTTTTTAGCATTATCCCCATTTTATAGACAAAGAAACTGAGGCTCAATGAGGTCAAATAACTTGCCCAGATCACACAGCTATTCCATTGGGGAGCCAGGATTTGCTTCCCTGTTTCCTGACTTGACAACACACCACACTGCCTCCCTCAGCAGTGAGAGCAGTTACTTTGTGCCGGGGCACTGAGGCTGAAAGGATAGGTGGGAGATGACTCACAGATGCTGATTTTGTTGTTTGCTTGATGGAGAAGGCTTAAGAGCAGGATATCACAGCGGTCAAGATCATGGGCTCTGAAATCAAGGCTGCCTGCATTCCCAGCCAGGCCAGGTGACCCTGGGGGAATGACTTAACTCCTCTTAACTTTAGCTTCCTCTTTTGTGTAACGTCAGAATAATAACAGTATCTACTTCAGAAAACTGTCGTGAGAATTAAAGGATATAACGCAGGGAACGTGCTTAGCCCAATGCTTGAAATATAGCAAGTGTTGGATAATGATGAGCTAATATTATTGGATGCCTGTGGTCAATCTTAGCCACTGTTAGTACTCAGCATAGTCCGTGGTCAAGAGCTGACGGTGCTGGAGCAATTTCATAAGGCAGAGCTGGGAAGGGACAGACAACAGAGGGGTTTATGGGGCAGGAAAGGGAATAGAGGGGCCTGTTATGTGGCTGATGGGGTTATGCAACCAGGTAATTTTACTCAGCTTGGCCAAAAGCATGGGACCAGAGCAGACACAGCAAAGTAGGATCGTGAGTGGCCCACAGGAGCTGAATTCTGCAGTGTCTTTGAGGGATGGGGCTTGTGGCACTGGAAGAGGGCAATATATTTCCCACAATAATTACTACCAATTGCCTGGCTTGTGCAAATGTGGCTGCCTGGGCAAATTCATTCAGTGCCATTCAGCTGGTAAGAGGATGCTGCGCCAAGATAACCGTATTCCCCACTGACCATACCTGAGGCCGGCCAAGAACTCCATGACAGCGTTGTAGTTGCCCATGTTCCAGCAGCATTTGGCCACATGCACCAAGTACGAGAAGACTTCCCGCTTCTCCTCCATGGAGCCGGCCGTGAGGATGAGCCACGTCACCCAGGAGCTCACCTGGAAAACACAGAGAGAGGCATTCGCTGAGACTGTGCCCTGGAAGCTTGATGACGATTTTTGCCACCAGAAAACTTTTTTTAAAAAATCGATTTGGTATTAGGAAATGAAGGACCTAGCTGAAAGACCTGAAGTGAAACCCTAGCTCCATCATTGCTTTGATAAGGGATTCTGGGAAAGTCACTTAATCTCTTTGCATCTCTTCATGTTTAAAATAAGGAGGCTGAAAAGGGCAATTCACAAAATCCCTTTTGATCTAAACAAGTCCATGAGACTATAAGAAAATAAAGTCTCAGGATAATTTTGATTGAAATATATTTGACCAATGGATATAAAAATTAGATGAAATCAATGCACTTAGTCCATAAATTAAAGTTATTTATCAAGTAGTGAAATATATAATATCAAATGAAAACATAAAATAATTTTGAATAAGCTTTTACAAATGTATTATCTATCATGCTCCTCAAATGAAAATATAATGAGAAGAACAAATACAGAGCACTTATGCACCAGGAATCATTCTAAGCACTTTATTTTACCTCGTTTATCTCTCACAATGGTCCTAAGAGTCAGGGACTGTTGTCATCTTCAGAGACTCGCCTAAAGTCCTTAACAAATAGGTGGCAAAGCCTGGATTTGAACTTAGGGTGTCAGCTCCAGAGGTTTCACTGTTTACCACTCACTAAATACCTAATGAGTATGCATGAACTGTAATGCTCTCCAGCTTTGGGCATAAAGTTATTCTAATGTGATTTGTTTTTGTCTACTACACAGAATGGAGTATAATATTTAACAATAATCCACATCTGTATCCCTCCCCTTACGATACGCAGCCTCTAAATCCCCAAGATGCTTCATCCCTAAGACAGTTTTGCTGCTGCCTTTATGTTGGTGCCTGGAGACCGGTGTTCATGTAAGTTACTTTCTCCATCCTGGCTGATATCTGGATTGGTAAGCTCAGCTGTTAACAGACCAAGGTCTCGGTCTTGACCCCACATGGCTCTATTAGCTACACTTGGTTGAGCAACAGTGCTGAGACCTGGGCAGCAACTCTTTTCCCTGGCCTGAGCGAGTATGAGGCCTGAACAGAGAATCCATGGTGACCCACAGCAAGTGCAGGCAATGAGGTCAAGGTCGGTATCATACTGCCCATGAGTCAATAAAATGGTAAGAATCAATGGCATTTAGTGCTGGCAGCAGCCACAGAGGGCAGTCCAACCCCATTCTTCCAGATCAAGAATCTATGGCTCATAAGAGAAGTGGCTTTCTGAGGTCACAATTCTTGTCGATGTCAAAACTAGGACTCCCAGTCCAGTGCTCTCTCATCTAATGAAAGGTGACAGTTTCTTTAAACTTGGTTCTGGGTGGGTCCTCCTAAGCACTCAATTTGGGCCTGCACATTTGAAGACAGAGCTGGAATAAAAGAAATAGATACTGAGCAGAGAACCAAAACATGATTAAAGAAATGAAAAATACAGAATGAAAAGGATTGTTTTTCAGTGAAAGGTTGCTCATACCTCATTCCTATCCCTACACAGAAACAAATAGGGAAATAGTAGCAACAGGGAGTTTTAGTGATAAAACAGGATTTATATTCTCATCCCAGCCAAGAGCACTGGAGTAACCTGCCTCTTCCCTTCTGCAATAGGCTGACGTAAAATGCGATGGGCCGCCCACCACCCCTGAGCCCAGCAGGCTTCCAGCATGCGCCTCTGCTCTCCACCTGCTCTGGACTTTGCTGGGCCCTCAGGTGACATCAGGAGAACAGATCTGGAATTAGACCGTAGGACAAGCCCTGGTCCAAGTCATCTCAGGAACTTTGGGATTCCCAGATTGATCCTCTCCTGTGGCTATGAAGAATGCCTCGCTCACTGTCTGTTTTGTCCTGTCCCTGGTGACCTTTCTGAAACCCAGGCTCACTAGAAATGGTTTTGCCAATAGAGACTGAATGTTGCTGGTACGTCCATCCAATTCTTCCTTTAGTCTGATTTGCTTTGGATGAGCCCTGTCCTACAGTCGCAAGTCATCAGCAAACACTTAGAATCATAACCTTGTTGACTGTTTGAGTTGGAAATTTAAGCCCTTTTTCTCACAAATAACAATGAGATCCTGAAAAATTAAAACAGTTTCTCAAAGTCACCCAACTCATTAGTTGTGGAGGCCTCTGTCTACATTCTTTCCGGGGCTTTGGCTCCTTTCCTGCTGATGGCAAATCAGAGTCTCTGGAAAGTCATTGTTCTTTCAGGACCAGGCAGTGACTTCCTAGTCCAGTGACTGGAAAGGGTTAACTCACCTGTCCCTGGACAAGCCTGCTTCTCAGAGCAGGCAGAGACCACCACTTGGTTTGTGTCTCCATCCTGATCGTGCATCCAGATTTATTTCCTATCAGTCAAATCATTTTCCATATACTTTCCCACAATGCTAGGAAAAAAATAGCGATACCATATTTCACATGGAAACCTAATTTAATCCAACTGTTCCATCGCCCAGCGTAAGTCCCCAGGGCCCCCGGCTGCTGAGATTATGTAAGCACTGTTACCATAAACACACGCCCGCCCCCCAACATCTGCTTACGAACTTATTATGCACTAATGTATTCATAATGTTATAAGCATTAAATGCTGAGAGTATTATTGCTAATTACAAAATAATAAATGACACAAAAAGGGAATGAAAATTCAGTGACGAATGTCAAAATGTTGACCAAAGCATAAAAGGTGGTTGTATTTATTAAGTGGAAAATGGAATGCATTGCCAGTCCAGAAGGAATTTTGGAACACTGAAATCACACAGAAAACCACGAAAATTGTATGAAGTGCTACAGCTCAGGTGTAGGGAGTGCTTCTAGAGCAGAGAGGTGCTAACTGTGGCGGATTATTCTGCCTTATTTCAGTAGACAGCACGGAGCAAGGAGGGAGGCTGGCTCCCAGCCAAATAAAAGCCTCTCCCGGAAGGCTCTGGGCTCACTCGGATGACCTTGACCCCCTGGTCCACGCCCACAACTCCTCCAAAATCTCCCCTCTCCAAATATTTTTCTTTTCTTTCTTTGGTTTTTCTCAGTTACTCTTAGGCCTAGCCGAACAGAACAGCTTGCTCTCTCTTCTCACATCAAATACCTTATTGGCGTCACACTAGCTCAGTTTGGAAGGAATGTTCTTGCACCTCTAAGAATGGCCTTTCCCTGGTCCACTATGTCTTGCTGTGCCCTCTGTAAAGCCAAATCTTTACCTTGGCCTACCAGGCCCCTATCCATTCCCAACCCTCACTTCCCCTCTCCTCTGTACCCCATCTTGGGGATCTTGTATTGGTTGTTCCTTCCATGGAAAGCCTTCCCCAATACCCCAGCCTTTCTTTTTTTTTTTTTTTTTCAAAGAAACGGAGTCTCACTCTGTTGTCCAGGCTGGTCTTGAACTCCTGGGCTTAAGCAGTCCTCTTGCTTCAGTCTTCCAAAGTGCTAGGACTACTGGCGTGAGCCAGCACACCTGGCCCCCGAGCTTTTTATTCATCTAACTCTTATGCTTCTTTAGGCAGTCAGGATCCGGCCCTGGGCCCCACACTTTAGAAGCCCCCACACCGGCCCTCAACTGCCTGCAGGATAGAGGCCACACAGCCACCCCTGGCTGTGCACCCACTTCTAGATCATTCACCCCTGTATACTCAGGCCTCCCAAATCCCAGGCCCAAACGGCCCAAGCCCACTTCTGCCCTGCAAGGGCCATTTATCTGGATCCATCTTCCTGAGGGGAGATCATGACCCTGAGGCCTACAGGCTGGCCAAGGGCAGGGAAACGGTGGTGGTGGTGTGTGGGCAGAGTTTGGACTTGGGGCCTGAGGTGTCCACACGTTGGCACACAAGCCGGGAAGGGAAGGGAAGAGAAGGCAGGTAGCCAACAGGCTGGGGCCTTCTTTGTACTTGTGCCCCAGCCCCTTAAAATAAGGGGCGAGGCTGCCTTCAGGAATCTGATGTTTTCAGCACTTTCTTGAGGAGAACTTCCCTGACTTCCCACCTGGACCATGTCCCGTGCTGTGTGTTCTTTAGTGCCCCCATGTCATTCCGACCCCAGTGCACATTTGGCGCTACGTTCCTCCTGAAGGCAAATGCTGGTGCTGCCGTGCCCCCAGGTAGGTAACGGTGTCAACGACCTGTCAGGATTTGTCCCCTGAGTCTAAAAGAGAGTCGGCGAATGAGTGAGTGAATGCTTAGCTGAACGACTCTTATCTCCTCCAGGAAGGCTTTTCTGGTGGTTCACCAAGCACCTTAAGTTCAATTTCTTCCTGCTGCTCTTTGGCTCAATGTAGGACCTTGAGTCCAAAGTTACGTCTGCACTTGGCTTCTCCCTGCTGCGTGGCTCTGCATCTGGTTTATTTTTGTTATTATGTGTGTGCCTGACTCTTTCACATGGGTCTGTTCCGTCTCCCCCAGCAGACCCTAAGACCTCAAGGACAGAGACCATCTTTCCCACATTTCAGCACGGGGATGCTCAGTGCCTCTGGCCGACAGGCAGGCCATGCAGGGTCCCAGGAGGCCATGGGCAGGGAGGATTCTCAGCCTCCAAATGCTCAGGGATTATATTTGGGAAAAGGCCTAGTGCTGTTCCCAGGTCCAGAAAAAGTAGACAAATGACTTTCTGCCAAAAAATTTTTTTTTGAATATGCTGAGCAGAAGTTTTCACAGAAAGACGATACTTTGTAATGGGTATCTGGTCACTCTAAAGCTTGGGCTCGAATGATGAAATCTACAAAAGACAACGAAAGTCCGGATAAAGCTGTTTTTAAGTAATTTATGTGCAGTGCACATCCATACCTGCCCTCCATGGAGCTCTACTAAAACCACCCTTGAACTAGAGCATGTGGGCATGTACACGTGTGCACACACACACACACACACACACACCCGTGCCTGCACAGTGCTCCCAAAATGTGGAACACTGACATCAGAATCACTGGTGGTGGTGGTGATGGGGTATTTGCTCAAATGCAGATTCCAAGCCTTACTCAGACTTAAAAAATCAGACTCTCTAATGGCAGGGCCCAGGAATCTGCATTTTTAGATAACCTTGCTGGTGATTCTTACATGCACTGAAGTTTGATAACTCACCCAGGGTTTTTTCTGCACCCCAGGGCCTCGAGTCAGAGCTCAAGCACCATTTCTGCAGCAGCAGCACGACACTGTAAATCACCCCATCTGGCTGCATGGAGCTAGCTGTACTGGAGACTGGCACCGTGACCCATTTGGAACGAGGAAGGAGAGGTGAGTGAGGCAGCAGAGCACAGCAGTGGAGAACATGGGCATTGCGGTTCGGTGGGCTCTCCCAGTTTCACGGTTCCCTTACGCATGTCCCCGAGGCAAGCCATCTAACTGTTCTGAGCCTCAATTTTCTTTCAGTAAAATGGGAATAAAATTGGAAATTATATCTAAAGATCTCAACACAATGCTTAGTGCGCGGTTAAGGGCTCAATAAATGTTCACTGCTGTGACCGCTGCTACTGCTGCTGCTAGTGTATCACTACTGGTCTCTTGTTTGTTATCTGAGTTGGAGAGAGGCTGAATTTCAGGTAATAGAACACAGAAATCCAGAAGAATGGAATCTCTAAGTCTCACTTTCTAAATAGGACAAGGCTGGACCAGGAAGAATCTGTGACTACCCTTAAAAGGGTTTGTGTCCCGAGCACAGTCCTTTCCTAATAGAAGGATAACTCACGTGTTACTTCTTCTCTGAAGCCTTCCCTGATGCCTTGGAGGAATAAAACATCATTTTTTTTCTATTATAATTGTCCAATCATATATAACTAGTTTTAATTTTATTTATTTTTATTTATTTTTGTTTTTAGAGATAGAGGTCTTGCTATGTTGCTCAGGCTGGCCTCAAATTCCTGGGCTCAAGCAATCCTCAGCCTCAATCCTCAATCCTGCCTCAGCCTCCCTCAGCACCTGGGACTACAGGGGCATGCTATTGCACTGGCTATATATTTTTTTTTTTTTTTTTCTTTTTTTGACACAGGGTCTTGCTCTTTTGCCTGGGCTAGAGTACAGTGACATCGTCATAACTCACTGTAGCCTCACACTCCTGGGTTCAAGTCATCCTTCTGCCTCAGCCTCCCAAATAGCTGGGACTAAAGGCATGCCACCATACCTGGCTAATTTTTCTATTTTTTGTAGAGATAGGGTCTTACTATGTTGCTCAGGCTGGTCTCGAACTCCTGGCCTCAACTGATCTTCCCACCTCGGCCTCCCAAAGTACTGGGATTATAGGCATGAGCCACCATGCCCAGCATATATATATAGTTTTATAGTGCCTTGTCCCAGACCAATTTTCCCCAACTGTAAGCTCCTTAAAGGCAGAGGCTATGATTTATACATGCCAGGATCTCAGTCCTGAAGATACAGTAGCCAGCATGTTTCCCACGCCAAGGCATCCTCCTTGACATGAAGTGGGTGCAGAAGAATCTCTTGAATTTCTTGTTCTACTTGGCATGGTTCCACTGATGACTCTTTGCTTAGGAGGGACAGAGAGGGGAAAAGGGAGGTGCCCAAAAATGGCTTCTTCAGAAGCCCTAAACACATCTTGGATTATACTCCTTTCCCTTTTGGCCAAATTGCATCACACTTGTCTTCAGAACAATCTCTAAATCTCTTTTTTTAGGCTTCAAGGCTGGCACCATCTGATCTAAATTTATACCTCCAGTAATAATTCTTAATCAGTTGCCCACCACTTATCCATCTGACATTCCAGTCCTACTACATGCATCATTTTCTGTTCTTTGCCTGTTCCTATCTCTGTGCCATTTTCAGTCTGATTCTTTGTGAATATATAGGGAATTTTGTTGGTTCTACTTTGGCTGTCCAACATCTCCCCATCTTAATCTGTGCAGATTGCATGGGGCTGACCACACTCCTTCCTTCAGTCCTGGCCTCGGTGATTTGTTCAAAGATCGGTATATGACCCAAGCCAGGCCAATTAGAGCCCTCCCTGAGTCTTTTGCTATCAGGAAAAGAGAAAATCTTTTTGTTGGAATCATGAACTGTAAAGACATGAGCCTGGAGCTGCCGACAGTTGTCTTCGCTACAATGTCAGGAAAGCCTGCCTGACAAATACCTCTTGGCTTGAGATGCCCTTTCCTCTTCTAACAAACATGTATTATCTACTATGTACTATGCACCATGCTGGGCAGCAGTAAACAAAATAGACATGGTGCTTGCCCTTGAGTAGCTTGGAGCCTCATGGGAGAAAATAACATGAGCAAGGAATTCAATAGCAGTATGATTGATATTGTGATCAGATACGTACAAGGCCAACTTCACCCATGTAAATGCTTCCATCTTTAGTAGTCTGATCTTTCTACCACTTCTTGGTCCCAGTCACCCTCCCAAAGCATTTTATTTATATCTCTATGGTAGTACTTATTCTTTCCACAGTTACTGCGTGCCTGTGAATTTGCCGGGAACTATGCTAGGCATGAGGGTGGGAGCAGTTAGAGCAAGAAAAGTAAGAAGCGTACTCTGCCTTGAAATTAGATCAGTTGTGTCTATGTCCACCTTCTCTAAATTGTTAGCTCCTTGAGGGTAGAAAATGTGTTATTTTGGCCATCTTTCTATTGTTCACAGAATGTCTTGCTCATAGTTTGCAAAAGACCATTCTTTATTCTCAAATTCTTCAACTATAATTCCTTACATACTGTACTCAGAAATTCGGTCCCAAATTCACTAAAATTATTTACTGTTTTAAAATCAACTAGAGAAAATATTTTGATGGAGATATGCAAATACAATTTCTAGTTAAATGGACTTTGGAGAATTGCCCTAAGTTATGCAGAATGTATTATCCTCTTTTCTTTTGCCATATTCAATGGAATTGAATAGATCATTCATTGTGAGCTGACTATTAAATGCTACTCAAAAGGAAGCCTCATCCCATGTGTATTCTCCCCTTTGGTAAAAGTATTTATTGATAGCCCTAGAATAGGGCCTTGGTTATTTCATCCCATTAAAATCCATCACTAACGGTTTACGTAAAAAGTCTTGATATAAGGGAGCTATTAGCTCCAAACTATCCTGGTCCTATTGCAGGGCTATTTATGAATCAATTTCTTTTCCTCTTTGCATAATACAACAGCTTCAATGTGTTGGGCATGCACTTATGAGAGGCACAGTGCTTATCCCATTTAGTCCTCTCAGCCCTATGCAGCTTGTACTAATACTTTTCCCATTTTACAGATGAGGAAGCTGAGATTCAGAGTGGCTAACCTGGCTTGCCCAAGGTGATACACCTGGAAAGTAGGAATGAGTCCAATCAAAAGCCTGTGATTTTAGCCTACGATGCTCTACTACCTTCCATTTTCTCTGTTAGGATTAGACCCAAAGCAGCTTTGTGCTCTGGACAACCACCCTGATCTACTGGGCAAAGAAATGCCTCAGCAAAGGCCATGCGGAACCCAGCTCCAAAATCTGAGCAATGCGGCTGAGTCCCATCACTAGAAATAGAATGTTAGTACTCCAAGAAGTCACAGAGAATGCAGCATTAGTACTTGCTGTGTTTTATTTTTTTAAACCAACATTCCTATCCTGTCACCCATCTAAGATGTTAAGGTTTCTATGACATGCAGAACAGGACAGGGTCCTCCTGAATTAAAGCATCTAGAAGGGGAAACAGTGTATGAGAGTAGACCTGTGAGAGCCCATCCCTGCAGCTCACTCAGGGGAGATAATTTTCCCTGAGATAACTGGGAAGCAGAGAATGAAGGCAGTGGTGGAATTCTCATCTGCTCTGGAATGGGCTGGACACATCCTGAGTTTCCCTGAGTGATGGACAGGACATGGTTTACTCAAGTTCCCGGGATGGGGAGGCCGCTGGCCCTGGGCCACACTGCCTGGGAAAAGGGGATGGAGTGAAATTGCCTTCCAGGGCCACTGGGCAGGACCAGGAGGTTTGGAGATGTGCTGTGAATCACTCTGGGTCCCAGGGCGGGTGGGCACCTGCCACGAGCAAGCAAAAGTGTGCCCAGAAAATCAGTTTTTCATTCGTTGTGAAATATAAGTTCTTACTCATTGCAATGCAGATGGTGAGCAAGTAGGAGACTAACAACCAAATCAACACTAATGATCAAGCAGGAAGGAGAAAATGGAAGGGAATAAAACAGTTTGCCTGTGTTGGTGCATGTTCCCCTGAAGACAAATCTGTGCGAAGAAACAAAGGATATTGGCATCCCACCAAAATCAGTTACATCCTGGCTCCACTGGACACTGGTAGATATAATAGATCATTAAGAAGATAATTCAATCTGTCTGTGCAGTACATATGTACAGGGGTGAGCTTCTGGGAATGAAACTTGTTAGGGAATAAATCTGATGAAAACTTGAATTCTTTCTCAACTTCTCTGTTCCAATGTGGAGAAGGGTGCATGCTCGGGAGGGAGGAGAGCGTACGTGATAGTGAACGACAGAGGATTTGCAGCCAAAGAAATTGGATTTGGAGCCAAGGTTCACTTCTTGTCTCTGCCTTTCACTATTTCTGTGACCTTGATCAAGTTTCTTACTTACTCTGAGAGTCAATTTCTTCTCCCATAAAACACCCTGAATCATAGAAGTGTGGTGATTAATAAAAGGGATAATATATATAAAGAGCTCTGGTGCTTGTAGCGCCAATACTGTGCTCAGTAAATGTCAACTCATATTGATAATTAAAAATAATAATAAGCAGCTCCTTCTTCAAGATGTAGCACTTGTAGAAACAATGTTAGTCTTTCTATTACAGTGCCAGCTTCCCTTCTCTGTTTAGCAGAGAAGGACTTTCCAAGGATTAGATCCTCCAAAAGAATGATCTTTGTTCCTTTGTTTCTTTTGTTTGTTTGTTTTTGTTTTTGTTTTTTAGAGCCAGGATCTCACTGTGTCCTCTAGGCTGGAGTGCAGTGCTGTGATCATAACTCCTGCAGCCTCCAAATCTTGGGCTCAAGTGGTTCTCCCGTCTCAGCCTCCTGAGGAGCTGGGAATACAGGCGTGCCACAACGCCCGGCTAATTTTTTAAATTTTTTGTAGAGATGGGTCTAGCTATGTTGCCCAGGCTGCTCTTGCACTTTTGAGCTCAAGCAATCCTCTCACCTTGGCCTCCCAAAGTTCTGGGATTAGAGGCATGAGCTACGACTCTTGGCCTTTTTTTCTTTTAAAGAAACCAGAAAGGAGAGGCAGAGAGAAAGTGGAAAAGGGGCAAGAAGAATGTTCAGAAAGAACATGATTAGAATATCTAAAGAAAGTCGGCAGTGAGGGGCGGGAAGCAGGACGTGAGGAAGGGGTCTGAGTCTGCTCTCTGGGGAAGTGGGGACACAGGGACATGGCGTGGTAGGTGGGCAAGGAACATAGGAACGAGCAGGCCGGTCAACAAACAAGACGGATGAAGTGTTGAGTGCAGCTCGGAAGTGCCGCTGCACGCTTGTTTGACCCCTGAATTGAATTCCTCCACTTGGAAAAGTAGAGGTCACAAATGGTTCTAAAGCGGCAGCCACCCTGAGAACCCGGGCCTTTGTCCAGGGAACGTCAGGCACACTGGACTGCAGTGACAACATTAGAGTGGGATTAAGCCATATCTTAAGACATTGGCCATTTCAGCATCTTTCTTGCTTTGTGAAAAGGTCATCTTTGCCGGGGAAAGAGCAGATCCCAATTCTGAGCAAAAACCAACAGAGCTGAATGTGAAAGGCAAAAATTCTAGGATGTTCAGCACAGGATAAAATTACTGCATGTGTCTCACCAACTACCTAGTCTATAAAAATAAACAGTGACTGTCCCGCGATGAGACTGTGTAACTGCCGTGGTGGAGCAATGCAGAGGAGCTTGAGACGGGCAGCTGAGAGCACGGAATTTGATGCAGGGAGTCAGACAAGTGGCAGCGTGGCTGCAGCACTTCCGAGCTGCCGTGATACTTCATTTGTCTTGTTCGTTGACAAGCCTGTTGTTCCTATGTGACCCCGCAGCATCAGATTTTGAAATCTTGATGCGCAGACACTTGATCTGCCAGTTTTGAATTATTCCCACATGTTCTGCACATAGTAGGTGTTCAAGAAATATTCCAGCAGCTGTTAACCCTTTCTGCTCCTAAGGCCCCCGATGAAACAGGTCAGCAATATTTTGCGGTAATGTTTTCCAAACTGTGTTCCGGAGGACATGTTCTACCAGATGTGAAGTATTTTGTGCAGAAAGTATCCGGGAGCCATGTAAGTTCAGGAAATGCGGGAATAAATAAAAGTTTTTCTATTGGCAGGATTTCTTAGCAACTTTAATATGCTAATATGCATGATAAATTTCTAAGAAGCAGCTAATATTTAGTGTTTCCCAAGTTCTTTGGACCATGTGATTTTTTTTTTCAAAGGAACACTTAATAACAAGAACCCTACAATGTTGGCACTGGGTCTCTCTGAGCTCTTTTAGCCTGAAGCAGACATAGCCTGGGGCTTGTCTCTGTCACTGGAGACCCTCCACCTGCATGTGGCCAATCTGAAAATATACCCCTTCATCTCTAGAACCTGCTTGAGGCGGGTGAGCTGCGGGAGGTAGAATATTCAGAAACAGCAGCACAGGGTTTTATAATTGGTTTCATAAATCCAGAATCAATATGTCATTGGAGGAATTCTAAAACCAAGACACAAAGGAAGATTTTTCTTTATAATCCAAAGTGAGGAGATTAAGGCCAACTATTATTCACGGCCAAGGCTGTCATGAGGGAATATCCCAGACAGCAGGCCAGCTTTTAGCCATGTGGTTCTGCTATGCAATGTGACAACTAATAAATCAATGGATCTTAGAATGTTTGAATTGGAAAAGACCTTAGATGTAATTCTGTCCATTTCCTTATTTGATAGATGAAGAAACAGAGGACCAGAGAGGTTAGGTGACTTGCAAAGGTCACCCAGCTAGTGAGTGGCAGTGCTAGGGCAAGACTCCAGGTCTCCTGACCTCAGGACACCCAACAGTCATAACCTGCTGGGCTTCAGTTATCTCTGCGCCGAGGATCTGATGCACCACCGCCCGCCCCTCCTCCGTGGGTGCTCAGGGGCAGGCTCACCTGGGTCAAGAAGTGGTGCATGCCGGGAAGGAGCTAACCCCGTGGGAGGGGAAGGGGAGGGTAAGAACAAGGAGCCTGAGATGGCGGCAGTGGGTCCTAGTTAGGCATAAGCTGAGGAACAAAAGGCCATAAAGACAAGGTGCCCAGCGCAGGGCCTGCCACGGCTCGGCCCTCAGCAGGCTGAGTGGAGTCCAAGAGGTGGCAGGGGCAGCGGAGCTGTCTGCCAGCTGCGCCCTGCAGAGCGGGCCACAGAAGGGAAAGGGCGGAGGAGAATGGAGATTTGGGGCACAATCCTAGATGGCAGGCCCGAAGGAAAACAGGGGAGAGACCCGGTGCAGTTGCTGTGTGTCTTCCTTAGGGATGGCAGGAGAGGGAGAGGTCAAAGGAAGAAACCTCCTGTGCCGCTAGGATCTGTTTCAGGAAGGGAGGGCGCACCCTGACCGACAGCTCAGCGGGCATTAACCCGAGGGCAGGAGCTGCAGAAATTCACAACCTTGGACCTGGGGAGGCTGACGTGAGCGTCAGACCAGCAGAGGAGGGGGTTTATTTTAGAGTTTGGGGTCTAGGGGTCTGGTAATTTAGGGGTTACATGGATCCTCGACAAGAGGGAGTGGAGGCCAAATACCAGCCTTGCTTTTCATGTAGAGAAAGGGTGAGTTTTAAGCTCGGAGGGGTAAAGGCATGTTTTATATTTGGCTCAAGAAATCTCTTTAAAGAAATGGGGAGTGCTTAGGGCGTAGATGATAGAAACTGAAAAATAGAAGACACCATTTGAGTATTAGAAAGTGACATAACTTATACCAAAAAAACCCTCCCAAACCAAACTATTCATAAAACAAAAAAGATCATGTTTTTCGTATGTCGACTGTACAAGTATTCTGTATAGGATGCTGTAGGGGGGGCCAGGTTCGAAGTCAGAGGTGCTGGCTTCCAGTCCCAGTGCTAACACTTACTAACTGTGTGACACGGGGCCAATTACTTAATATCTCGTCTACACCTTCAACTCAAAGCAGGCCTATGAACAACTCCTACCTTACAGAATTGTCAGATTAAAGGAAATAATGTGAAAGTGTTTTATATACTTGTAAACACAGCAGAAAGTTTAGCCAATTTTACTAATATTAATGATTTCCACATATGGCATTTAGTTTTGTGAGGCACCTGCATTTAACATGGTGTTTCTTTGAACTTGGAAATTACAGTTTTTTTTAATGCCTCTTACATTTTCCTTGCTGTTCTACTATTTAGTCCCTCCTGGGTCTCTCTGCTGAATAGCATCATTTCTTACACTCATGCATGGAATATAATTACAGTATAGCCAGCCTCATGCTTCAGATTCTATGTTTGTTTTGTTTTTTTGTAGAGATAGGGTCTCGCTATGTTGCCAAGGCTGGTCTCGAACTCCTGGCCTCAAGTGGTCCTCCCTCCTTGGCCTCCCAAAGTGCTAGGATTACAGGCGTGAGCCACTGCATCTGGCCCAAATTCTATGTTTTTATATCTTTCCTGGGACAGGGAGGAAATTATTAAAGGACAATGCTTTTTATGTCCATGAAGTAGTACAGGCAAATTGACAGATGCTAATAAGAGAACAAAAAGCAAATTTTGCTATGAGACGATGAGAGTTGAGTACATAATATAAACGAAGAAATATCTGAAAACTAGATATTTTCATATAAAATCAACTAAAATATTTCTTTCTATTTCTCCTATTTTTCTAAATGCTGAAAAACAGTCAAAACTCAAATGTTTTAGCCAAATATTATCTGAAACAAAATTGGTATGCATACTTTTTTTCCTTTTAACTCTAAATAAGTAGACTCCAGCCTTCTATCAAATATATCCACCACCTGTAAAACATAAACTCAGGCCCAAATTTCCCAAAAATGCTGGACCTATTTTAGTGTTTTAATGATAAAACCCAGATGTCTTATTTTACATGCCCTGGAAAAAAAGAAACATACAATCTTACACAGAACTCTGACCATTTTAAATCTGATTAAACTCTAGGCCAAACAAGGATTGGAAAGAGTACGATGTTTATACAAACAATCCTTTAAAAAATATTTTTCAAACCCACTTAAATGTTCTAGAAAACTCCTGAAATGTGAGCCAGAAATATTTATCTACATTCCACCCCAGCACGGCAGTGTTAGTTTGGGGCCGTGTGTTGGTGCTCGGAGCAAGAATCGTGGTGATGATTAGCTTTGTTCTCTAACCAGCGTTTTTAGGCCTGAGTGGAATGAACCTCACTCTGGCCACTTATGCATATGGCAACACCATTTCGAGTCCAGTGATTCTTACATGTAGCTCGGTTTCAGAACCACCTGGGAGAGTTTC
>RJWJ010032143.1:0-19000 GCA_004363605.1 Indri indri
GGCTAAGAAGGAACAGATCCATGATTCCAGTGTAATCCTTATGTTCTTTTCTCTTCACAAGAGAATGGGCTGAATATTGTTTTCCTATTGTACCTACCCATTGGGGCTAATACTACGAGGAATTGTTTTTTCCCTTTTCTAGATAAAATGATCCAGTTAGCCTAGATTAAAATCACACTAGTTTTTGAGAGTAGAAAAATCAATCTGTTGTTTCACATTGATCTTACTGTCAAATAAACTCCCTACTGAATATTCCATCAACTGGTTTCAAGTCAAATTTGAATTCACCATTTAGAGCAAAATAATTGTAAAACATATAACACGATTTAATTAAAAATTTTTAAAAATCACCTATGTTATTGTTAAAATGACAGATTGGAAATTGCATGCTTGGAAAAAATTGACTTTTTAAAATACCATTTAACAATTATGCTATCCAATGTAAAGCTCAAAGAAGAATATTTGGTCTGAACTCTAACATTATAACTTACGGTCAAATATATCAAGCACATTTCTAGAACAAGAATTTAAAGGGAACTTAAAATGAGAATTCTAAACTTTGAACTCCAAATTCCTTAATTAGGTTCTCAAGTGGAAAGAAAACTGAGAAAGAGCTATAAAGGAACAGCTCTTCTGAATATTAAAAAAATGTATGAAATTCTGAGAAGTTAGGAACCTGAGTTTGAACTACAATTTTTAAAAACTTGGAATTTTACCAAAAAATTCATTTTTTTTAATCTCTAGACTTTTACAACCTGTACAAAATATGTCCCACTGAATGTGAAATCACATCAAATATGTTGGAGATATTTGAATCAAAATTCTTAGATGTCAGTAGGTGACATGGGGAAATTTTCAGGTTAGCTTTGCTTTGATAGAATTTGTCAAATTCTCAGGAAAGTACATGACTACTTCTGCAGGTAAACTTGCTTTAATATACCCACAGGGAAATTTCTTCTAATTCATACTTTACAGTCAGATACGTTCCTCTTAAGAGGTGGCTGTAACGAGCCTCTTATAAGGCTATTTTGTGATTTTTCTTTTGGCTAGGATAGCAGTTCTCTCACTGTTGGTCCATAAACTCCTAGGAGGTCTCCAAGACTCTTTAAGGGGTTCCAGAAGATGCAAAAGGAATGGTCGGTTAAACTGCTGATGCTTTAGCATGAATCTAAGTGGTGGTACCAAGCTGCACCATCAGTCATTGCATTCTTCACTGCCACATAGTCACAGGTCAAAAAAAAAAAAAGCAGCCCAGTTTTACTTAAAAGCACCCTTGATGAATCAGTAAAATTACTAACTTAATAGAGTCTCGACGCTTAAGCACACACTTTTATATCATAATGAAATAGGAAACACGCATAAAGCACTTCTGCTGCATACCAAATTGACTTGAGGCAAAGCAACTGTGTAACTGCTTGAGTTGCAAGCAAAACTAACCTCTTTTCACGCAACACCATGTTAACTGGAAAGAATAACTCACAAACTATGGTTATTGAGACCTGGGTGTCTAGTAGATGCTTCCTCAGAAGTGAACCAAGCAAATATGTCACTTTAAGGCAAACAACAATGGTAAAACTCATGCTTTCAAGCAAACAAGTATAATTTTAAAAAACTTGGATCTGCACCGGGAACTTGACAGCTTCCCAATACCTAACGATTTTTTCTTTTTTTTTTTTTTTGATACGGAGTCTCGCTTTATCACCCCGGCTACAGTGCAGTGGCATCATCATAGCTCACTGCAATGTCAAATTCATGGGCTCAAAGGATGGTCCTGCCTCAGCCTCTCAAGTAGCTAGGACTACAGGCATGTGCCACACCCAGCTAATGTCTTCTCTTTTTTTTTTTGAGACAGTGTCTCACTCTGTTGCCCGGGCTAGAGTGCTGTGGCGTCAGCCTAGCTCACAGCAACCTCAAACTCCTGGGATTAAGCAATCCTCCTGCCTCAGCCTCCTGAGTAGCAGGGACTACAGCATGTGCCACCATGCCTGGCTAATTTTTTTATATATATACTTTTAGTTGTCCAGCTAATTTCTTTCTATTTTTTTTAGTAGAGACGGGGTCTCGCTCTTGCTCAGACTGGTGTCGAACTCCTGAGCTCAAACGATCTGCCCGCCTCGGCCTCCCAGAGTGCTAGGATTACAGGCGTGAGCCACCGCACCCAGCCTATGTCTTCTCTTTTTCAGTAGAGACAGGCTCTCGCTGTTGCTCAGGCTGCTCTCCAACTGCAGACCTCAAGCGATCCTTCTGCTTACGCTTCCCAGAATGCTAGGATTACAGGCATGAGCCACTCCACCTGGCCCTACTTAATGACTTTTTAAAAGTGAGATAAATGGTGATACTAACAAATGTGATTTTTTTATATAGTATGATGAAATGTGTTCACATTTCAAGATCAGCGTAACCCAGTAAACCAGTATTTTCCAAATGAGCAATGTGTGTTAAAAAAAAAAAATCACACGGGGTGAAAGATCCATTCAAAGTGCAAGGTAGGCTAACAGATTTATGTGAACACTTCACTGATATTTTATTTTCCACACTGCAAAAAAACTTTAAGAAATTACCACTTGTTGAGTTTTGGTAGATTAACAAAAAAAGAATATCTACAATTATCTGAAAAAGCTATCCTAAAATATTTCTTCCTTTTCCTACTACATATATGTGTGAGGCCTTTTTTTCATATCCTTCAATAACAACAAAATGTATGACAATAGAGTAAGTGAAGAAGACATGATTTATCCAGTTATCTTCTATTAAGTCGGACATTAAAAAGATTTACAGAAATATAAAATGTCATTTAATGAATTCATAAATAAATCTTCACAAAAATTTTTTAGTTTTAATTTCTAATATTGCAAATATCGATGGATGTACTCTGCATAAACAAAGGCTGTTGAAGTCTTCGATAGTTTTTAAGAATGGGAAGAGGCACCAGGACCAAAAAGTTCCAGAACTGCTACGTTAAGAAGACTGTACCTTGGACAGGTTTTCCTTTGGGAGTGATGAAAAGGTTTTTGGAATCAGAAGGGATGGTTGTATAACATTGCCAATGTACCAAATTCCATTGAATTGTATACTTTAAAATGGCTAATTTATGTTATGTGAATTTTACCTCAATTAAAAAACACGAATATAGTACCTTGGAACTCTAAGTCAAGAGTCCAGCCGACCTGACATAATCTCCCTTCACAGTGCGGAGACAAAGAGATATGTACTTTCCACTGAGCTTTTTTTCAGTCTAAGATTACCTTGGGTTCTTATGGTGTTACATGAAATTTAAATATTCCAGTAAGCTCTTTCTTTGAAACTAATGAAGACCATGACTGATTTTAATAATTTGGGCCAAAGCCCTGTGTTTTATGATCTTCACGGCATCTCAGAACAATGTGTTTAACCGTTCTGTCAACGATCAATACGACGGACTCTACCGCCCTGTCCATCCTGGTGCGTGTATAGTGCAAACCTACATGCTGTACCGTGATCAGTCCTGGGAACAAAAGGATGAGCAAAGATCACAGGCGGTCCCTGCACTCGTAGGGCTTATAGTTTAGCAGAAAAGATAAACATTAATCGGAAAATGGCATAAATAAAAGAAAATATGCAGTTGTAAAGACTGCTCTGCGAAGAAAAAGTATACAATGTAAGAAGCACATACAATAAGGGACTCTGACTTAACTGAGGACCAGGGAAGGATTCCTGGAGGACTAGTAGCACTGGCTTCACCTGGGAACTTATTAGAAATACCAGATCCCGGCTCCTTCCTGACCTACTGAAGAAAAATCTGCATTTAAACAAGCGTCCCAGGTGATTCATGTCTGAGAAGAATTCACTGTTCTAAAGAATGGGTCAGGGTTATCGGGATGAAGGAGGAGCATTCTGGCACAGGTAACAGACAAAGGTCCATGGGCAGAGGAGGAGGGCATGTCTGAAGAACTCAGAGGAGGCCACTGTGGGCTGGAACGGAGAGGGTATGGGGAGCCCAGTGCCAGGCACCGGGGGCTGGCATATGCTCAATTTGGTCACGAGTAGACACAAAGGCTGGAAGAGACTCTACTCTCCTGAACTCTGTCAGGTACGCCTTTCTGCCTTTCCGGCACTAAACTGCTTTCAAAACAAACACAACAGTTAGATACTCATCCTTTTATAGTCGCCGAAGGGTAAATTCCTTTAATTCCAATGAAAGAACCAAGTTCTTACAGCACAAGTGGCAACAGCTCTGGTTCCCCACAGTGTGAATCAACAGGGCAGGCTTGCAACACCTTAATTTGAATGCACGTAAGAAATCGCATTAACTAACGTCTCCGTGCCTCAGAGGGCCCTCGTTACCAGGGAGGTCTGGACTGCAAAGATGTAGTGACTGCAGCCCGGATTCTGCACAAATCTTAAGGCACAGTGTATTTGAGGGCCCTAATAATAAACGTGGGTCATAATGCCAAGGATCCTGACAAACACTTTGTTATCTAGTGCTTGGAAAACTTATTGGAACATGACCCAGCACGCTTGTAAAACTCAGCAGGCTGCACTGAAGGAGATGCACCGAATAGACGACATCAGTAAATATTTGAGTGTGTTAGAGAGAGAGGGATCCAAAACCGCAGTGTGGCTCCGGCCATTCGTGGATATCTGAGCGCGGGAAAAGCCAGTCATGCCCAGCGGCCTCCTCTGTACAGACTAAAACGTCCCATGGTAGTAAGAACGCCCCCCACCCTCCAGAGGGAAGAATCACAATGTGGACTTAGGCGGGACAAGAGAATTTATACTCGAAGCATCTCAGCAGCAGCCTAAAGTGCTAACAGGGCCGGGGACATCTTGATTAATACAAAGACAACTAGCTCAATCTCCAGATAATAGACCATAGGGCAGTAAGCACTTTAAGACTAAAATGTCTAAGGTGAAGGGTACTCAGCATTAGGATTTATAGTTCTTTGAAATAATTGCTTGCTTTCTCATCACTTCAGGGACTCATGTGTGCTGGCGAAAGTTGCTTGTAAGATACACTAAAAATAAAAATGGAGGCCCGAGTTTATTCCCCTCCTCCCCCTGGGTCAAAATCCTGGAAAAATGACCAACGCTGCATTTGTACCATTTTAGCAATGCCAGAGAGGACTGGCAGTTTCCTCGCTCTCCGAATGGCTACATTCAACTTTACAATTCTTTTTGCAGATACTCCCAGAGAGAAAAACATTCTTCCAACAAAGATATGATCAACTTCTTGGTCTTTTACAGGTCATGGAAACCACACTAGCAACTGCTATATGGAACCCCACATGGCCAGCCAAAGACGAGGATGAAAACAAGAGTTTTGTCTTGTTTCTTTGAGAAAATCCCTGATGAGCAATATCTCAGCCTTAGGAGGTTAAAGTTTCCCTACATAATAGGGACAAGTGTAACCAAAATTATTTAAATATTACAGGAAGCCATTAAAAAAAAAGATAAGACAATCTGAGCAATGAAGATGTTTCCAATGAGTCTGAAATTCAGGGCATTCTTTTGCTTAAGGAGGTTCGCTTCCTTCCTCGTACCCACAGCCACTTCAGCGCTGGGAATCCTCAGCTAACTTCCGGCCCCCACTCAGATCCAGCCCAAGGGGACACACACTTGGTTTAGCCGAACAAATGCTTTGGAGCACTCTGCATCTGCCTCCACCAGCCTCAACGTCTGGAACAAGGAAAGCCTGAATAGGATCTGACTTTCTGTGTTGCCTCTCTAGTTGCAAAACTCTAATTACTTCACATAAAAATTAGTCATTCTATGCAGATATATTATCACCTCCGCTGAGTTCTCCTAAACTAATCACCACCTTGGCCTCTTCCTCCCTGTACTCCAACTCCATTGCTCCCCGTCACACTTGTCATCGTCTGGAAGGCTCTTCCCTCTTGTCTTCCTCCTTAGCCAACTAATTTCTCTAATTCTTTAGACTGCCCACCTCCCTGCCCCCAAATCAGGGACCCTGTACTCTGCCTGGGTTTGTAATCACATGTGCATGTGAGAGTATCTGGTGAACAGCTCCCCACTCTCTGCCACCAGAGGATGTTCTGTGAAGCACCTGTAGTAAGCCAGGCCAGGCGGAGTGGGACAGATGATGTGACAGACGCTGGGCCTGTCATCAAGAAGCTTGTCCTACAACACAGAGGAAAAAAGGCAGTCAAGGGTTTCAGGGGCTACGGCCACAGAATGCACAACGCACAGGGTGGGGGACACCAAGTTCCGTCTGTGCAGAGAGCATTTCTGATGGAGATATTGGCAGGAGCCAAGGCAGAGAGGTGTGTCTGCGGGCGCTGCACACAGTTGGTTGTTTCCAGAGCAGCAGGTCCTTGGCGTGGAGTGGAGAAAGGGGAGGCTGGAGAGGAAGAAGCGTCCGGATCACGGGGTGCCTTTGTGTGCCACGCTGGAGAAGGCGGACTTCAGCTGTAAGTAGGGCAGGGGAAAGGGCAGGGCTCCTTTTTGGTTAAAAGCTCGCTTCCCTCCAAATCTGTGGAAACTCAGGCTGTAAACCTTCCCCAGCTCTCCCGCCAAACTTCCCATCGGCACTCCATGCATTCTGCTTAAGGGGAAAAAAAGGGAGTGAGCAACTTTTCTTTGCATTCCAAGTTCATTTCTACGAACCACCGGCAAGTCTATCATCTGGTTGATGAGAATCCAGAGCCCACGGCTGGGCACAGACAGCCAAATCTATCTCGTTCTCGTTTTCTTTTCTTTTTCTATTTTAACAGCATATGATGAAAAAACTTATTTTTTAATTTTTAAATGTAGGATTAAGTTTTAATGACAGGGAATACTGTGACCATGGTTATAATCTCAAATCTCCCTGAAAATTAATTTATCCCCCACAGTCAGGTTATTAAAGGCAGAGACTTTTTCAGGCTGTTAAATTCCCACTCAATTATAGTTTTCACCATACTCTGAGTGCATCTGGATGGGCTGGGCTGATGGAACGATGTAAACGTCAGTGGTACAGACGGCTGGATCCTGCCGGTTACTTTCAATAAAGTGGGGATGGAAAGAACTAAAGGGTCTCATCTTACCTTGAAGAATGTTGTCTGCTCTAAAATCATGCCTGAATTTTGTCACATGTAATGACATGAAACTGGTCCTTTGCAAATAAAGTGTCTCAGGGCCTTCTTATGAGACACTCCCAAGATATAAGATGGGATAAAGATATACTGCATCTGAGTTTAAAAGTAAGAGATGCTGGGGATTCTCAGACAAGTAAGACTTCACCTCCCACCTCATAAGGAACATCGGAGTGGACAAAGGGGAGAAAGAGAGACAGAGATAAATTTGGCTACAACAAAACTGACCATTGAGACAGTTACTAGAGTGTACTCTTGAGGCAGAAATGAAGCCAGAATTTCAGAAGTATTTCTAAATGATAAACCAGCTTCCTAAGGAAGGTAGCTATTACTCATGGCTTCAATTACTCATAGTTTAAACTAGATCACATCTAGGAAACAATGCCACCTGTGATTAAGGGGAAGAAGACAAAAAAAGATGATTTGTCATTTGAAAAGGAATAATCTAGTTTTATGAAATTCAAAGGGAAATAAAATACATTAGAAGAAGAGGTCTGCCTAAAGTGAGCTATCTACCATCATCTTGGTTTCAGATCTATCATTATGCTGATGTGTAGCCAGAGTGCAGTGAGAAAAAAGGATCAGGACTCAGTGAGAAGCATGGGTACAAACCCTAACTTCGAAACTTAGTAGCAGTGTGACTTTGGGCAAGTTATGTAACTCTTCGAATCTCAGTGTTCTCTGTAAATTAAAAAATCCCAATATCTGCTTTTGAGGATTTTTGCAATGACAGTAGATACTAGAAATCTAAAGCACTATTTTGTTATTCAATTCTTTATCTTCTTCATAAATTCCTGGGCATAAATTGTTATTCCCCACGACTTCTGAGCAAGGAAAAATAGTGACGGGAACTTTTCTTTCTGGATGGCAATAGTAAATATAACTCCATATTCTTACGACAGTCCAAAGAGGATATGCTGTTCATTGACCCTGAAAGAATTTCTCCTAACACTTCAAGGTGACAAAATTATTGTCTTGGGGATTAGGGCAAGTGTCAAGGCTAAAGCAGTCAGGGCATTACCACCAAGCTGACAGCCAGCAACAGATACCAAACAGAAGTTATAAATAGCAAAGGAAGACCCCAAAATGCAAAGTACAAAACGCAATATTCTACAAAGTATCAAACATCTCTGGTGAAAACCCGGAGAAAGAGTTAATGAGGTCAAAGCTGCCATTTTTGAGTCCAGAAACTGGACATGTGCTTCACATGCACCAACTCGATATTCACGGCATGACAATGAGGTGTACCCTATTGTTCTCCCCATTTTATAAAGGAGGACACCTCTGTCCTCACCATCCTCAGATGGCAGGTAATCTATAGGAGGTCCCCCAGCTGATGCCATAACTGGAGTTTGAACTCAGTTCTATGTGACCCCAGGGCTTCCACTATTAAACACTATGTCATTTCCAATCTCATCAGTGGAAAACATGGGTCATTACCTTAAATAAACTAAGCAATTGATTCCACAAACAGTAGGCTTAGTCTTTCAAAGTTCGACTTTGGTTTATTTTCTAAGGGGTGAGTCCCAGGAGCTCTGTTCTGATCATGGCTGTTCCTTCTTGTCTTCACTGCTAGACCCTCCTCTCCCCATTTATAAATGCTGCAGTGCCGCAGGACTGTCCTGGGACCCCTCCTCCTCTACCCACAGCGAGCGCATGAGTCCCATGGTTGATATGGAGGAAAGAAAAACGATCTATTCACCGAGAGCTCTTAATAGAACTCTCGATAGCTTCACCCCTGACACCTGCCTGTCCCAGCACATCAATAAAACAAAACAAGACCTCCCTTTCTCCCCTACAGAAGGTGCCAGGAGTCACCCTTCATTCCTCTCCACACTGCTTCTAGCCCATTGGTTAATCCCGTTGGCCCTATTTTCAAAAACATATCCCGACCGTGCCCACTTCTCAGCACATCCACCACTGCCACCCTAGCCCAGCCCCAGCACCCTCCACCTGCACGACGGCATCAGCCCCACCTCTGACTTCACTCTGGCCCCCATCCTGCTCATTCTCCGGTGTAGCAGGGCGATCTTGGGAACAGAAACAGCACCACCACCACCACAGGTCATGTCACTCTCCCCCTGGGGCTCCCCATTACAATTAGAATAGAATTCAAACTTCTTACTGTGGCCCCCAAACCCATATCTGGTGTGGCCCCTGCTTAGCTCTCCAAATTCAGCTATACCACACCGACCTTCTTACAGTGCCTTTAATATGCTAAGCAAGTTCCTTTCTCAGGATCTTTGCACCTGCTGCTCCTTCTTCCCGGAAGGACCTTCCTCTACCTCTTCACATGGCTTTGCTCTCTCACATCATTCAGGTGGTGGCTTAAATGTTACCTCCTTGAGAGGCCTTCCCTGACCACTTGATCTAACACAGCCCCTCGCCCATCCCCAACGCCCTAACCCCTTACCCTCACTCGAGCGCATGTAACACTGCCTAAAGTCATCTTTGTAATAAGTTTAAGTCTATATTTTTATGTCATAATATTTAATTCACTGCTGTATTCACAGGTCATAAATACAGAGTAGGTGCTTAATGAATAATTTGTAAATATCTGCCTCTTTCCTCAATTAAAATTTAAGCTCCAGGACAGCAGGGAATTTATTTGTCTTGGACACTGCTATATCCTCATACCTAGAATAGCACTTGGCATATAATAGCTACCCCAGTATCTGAAGAATGAGTAAGTGAAAGAATCCTAGCAGTCCTTCAAAGAACAGGCCAACTCCCATCTTACAGGCAACAGAAGGATGAGGACTATTGCTAGAATGGCCATTGGAACTCATGATCGAGTAGTTCAAAGTCCCCCATCATCCAGAAGTAGGTCGCACTCATAAGGCTCCATGTCAGATCCTCCTCATCCAGGTGCCCTGGAGCTATGTGACGGCCGGCTGGTCTTTCAAAGGGGGAGAAGACCACCTGAGGCAATATGAGCCTAGGCTTTGGACATCAGAAGAATTTTGCATTTCATCTCCTATCTCTGGCTTCTCCCCCAGCTCTGCAAAGGTTGTGTCAAACAAGCTTACTTTCCTAGGCACACTGCACCACTGGGTCAATTTCCACAGCTACTGCCACGCTGAGGCTGTCGTCCAAAGGCAAAACAAGCCCAATGCACAGGTAGCTCCATCCCAAGGAGCCACTGAGACGATGCAAGTGCTGGCTCCAAGGCCTGAACAAGGCACATACATTTAAAAATATATTTATTTAATCCAGTCTGACAGTGAGAAGGGTTTGTATGGGGCCCACAATACCAGGCCGGCTGTCCTCTGTCTGGCAGACCCTGCAGGTGTTTTCACTTAAATGTGATAATCAAATTAGCTGCACAGCACGGTTAACTCTGAAATGGCAAACCGAGCTTCCTGGGTGATCTCCCCATCTGTCTTTCTCCTATTCTAAGTGCAAGGACCAAAGAATCTTAGCCTGGTAGCAAAGGCTAAAGTGAAGGCCAGCAAACAAAGGTGTTTACAGACACACAGGGGAGGACAGAAACAGAGAAGGGGAGAGATGGGGAGGTCTCTGTTCCAGCAGTCTCCAAAGGAGAAAAAATGCCTACTTCATCGTACATCAAAACAGAGAAAAAAAATTTTTCTCCACCTAAGTTGTTCTGTTTTCCAACGCCATAGCTCCTTTGTGCCCTCCCATCCCTCTACTCTTTCCAAATTGACTTTGCCCAGCAAAGCACAAGTTAAAGGAGGGAGGGAAAGGTCTTCTGCGGACTGGTTTTGCAAAAGAACAGGAAAGATAAACCTGAGGTAAGATGATAATCCCAGCGCCTCTTCCATGGCCAATATTATTCTTGCCCAATTCAGCTAAAAATTACTCTGCATTTGCAGAGCCTGGTCAGAGGATCATGTACATGAATGGAAGATTGGTTCCTTGAAACAAAAATGTAAGCTTAGTGGCTCCACCACACCAACACCTGCTTCACCAGTCAGCCATCCAGAAAGTACTTAAGAGCCCAGAGAGCTCAGATGCTAAGAAATCTCTAAAGTTGAGTTTCCAGTTCCTAAGCAAATCAAACCCACCTGTTCCTACTTTGCCACAGTCATACAGAGCCAGCTTTCAATTACTGATGTTAACGGAAGGGGGGCAATTTTCAATTATCCATGCTAAGTGGCAACAGACACATTCCTGAAAAGTTCTCTCTAAAACACAATTCTGTGTCTGCAACCCTTTTTCCCATTGACAGCTATAAAATACCAGCTATTGTCTGTGATGGCAAAGAAGACAGACTGAACCCACCTCTTCTCTAGTACTGCCCATCAATGTCTGCAGCTGAAGGAATAAGAGGGAGAACTCAAGCTGGATGCTGACCCCACAATGGGGAGTTAAACCCAGCCAGGGCCAGGACTGGTGTGAGGCAGGAGAGCATCCAGTGCCCTCACTTTCGCGACTGTTGCAGGTCATTGCCTCCTCGAATGTTCTTTCTCTTGCCTTACCCTAGGCCCAGCCCTGCTAACACGCCATCTTGGTGTCCTGACCGACTTCACCTGCAGCTGAACTTCATTTTTTACTGAGTTACCATAACATTATTGCTTGGGTAATGCAGGAACCTAATCTTTGCTAAGATTTTTCTTTCTCTCTTCATTCACTTGCTAGCTTCCTTCCATCCTTCCTCCCTCCCTTCTTCCGGCCCATTCACAGAGGGTAGGAAAGCACAGTAGTTTGTTGGTTCATTCCAGTGGTGGTAAAACATATGAGAGGGCATGCAGAGACTAACTGGCCTTTAGAGGCAGGCAGCAAAGGTGAGAGGCAATCAGGCACTTAAGGATGTTCCTGGAGTTGGGAGAGGGATGTTCAGCCTGCATCCCACAAGAGGACAGCCCAGGCACCAACAGCTAGGGCCTCCTCCCCCACTACCAAGAGGCTGCAGAGCAGCCTTATCATCTTTGCGAGCCAGGAAAGCTGGCATCCCATAGCCATGGAGACCTGCTTAGGGCAGGAGCCCTAGTCATCTATAGTGAGCTCTTTGTGAGTTGTGTCTGCTGAGCTTGGCCTCTGATAGGGCTATTTTATGGAGGCTTGTGGCAGAGGTTTAAGAGCCTTTACGTTTTTGAATAAGCAGGACCCACCAAAGCCCCAGTGAGGACAATGAGAAGGACAGGTGCTGGGGTATTTGTATGTCAGATCTCTCTGGGTGGTTCCACATCAGCCCATCCATAATCCCACGAAGAGATTCAACCCCTTGGGGTTCTTTGGTTCTCTTTTCTTCCCTGGTATTTGAGGTCTCCAGCCAAGCTGCTCCGTTTCCTGAAACATAATTCCACCAACCTCCACTCCAACCCCTGGCACCTGGCTGACCTGCTTCAATCTTTCACAGTTCAGGTTAAATGGTAATTACTGGCTCCCACAATTCAATGCATTCAAAAATCTCCAGGACACAGTCAATGCCATCTGAAGTATTCTGTATCCCTATCTCGCTATGGATTTTTCATTTTGATCCAAAATGAAAAATATGTCAGGCATATAAACTGATTCAGCCATTATGGAGAGTAATCTGGCAATATCTAGAAAAACAGAAGCTATGCATATCCTTGCAATTCCATTCTTGGGAAGGATGCATCTGGCCAAATCTCAGACATGTGCAAAAGGATGTTTGCAAGGATGTTCGCTGCAGCACTGTTTATAATGGTAAAAAATTTAGAAACAACTATGCCTGGCTATCAGTGGAGAAAGGGATAAATAATGCATGGCGTATTTACACAGCATTTAAAGAAACGAAGTAGGATTTACCTCAAAAAGATAAAATTGAGTGACAAACACAAGCTGAAAAATGTGAGGGTATACACTCTCATACCATTTTTGGAAATAACACACACAAATACCAGATGTCTATATTTGAGCACAAAAAAATCACTTCTAAAGTATCAAAACATAGTTCAAAAGGATATACACTAAAATTCACGTTAATGCCACCCACTGGAGGGCAAAGGAAACGGAATGGGGCAGGGAGGAGGATTTCAACGTTAGCATTTGAGGGGGAGGAACAAATACGACAGATGTTAACTATCATATAAATATATATATCCACATATTATAAATATATACACGAAAAATTACATACAGCAAAACAAATATATATTCCAAATTATTTTTTGTATGTGTTGCTCTTTTTCCAAAATAGAAAGGAAGAGAAGAGGGAGAGAGGACATGTTTTGGAAAATCAGGAATCTTTCCGAAACAGGTCACTGCCTCCTCTGGAGAACTTTAAAAAGCTTGGTGTATTATAGGGCCTGACAGAGATAAAAGAAAAGAGAAAGCTTAAAAAACAAAAGTTAACAATAACTTTAAAAATGCACCTTTAATCAATATTATCCTTAGTAACAGATCCCAGACTTTAATAGATAGAAATCACTTGGGAGCTTATTAAACATGGAAATCCCTGCGCCCTCTCACATTATGATTCAGGAGATCTTGAATGGGGCCCAGTGATCTCCTTTTTATATGAAAAACACAGTAATTAAGCCTTTGTTAAATACACTGAGAATCATTTTTTTAAAAAAAACTTAAAAGCAAATGAAAATTGCAATTTTATCCTAAAAGTCTATTCCCCCTTGCTCATAAGAATCATAGGCTATCTAGCCTAGTGATTCTTAAAAGAAAATTTTATATTTTGATAATAAACTAAAATCATTGTATGCAATATTTACATAGCTCTGTAAAATGTTGACCCTATAATAGAGTAATAATTTTCATGTGCAGTTGGAATGATAAAGGCACACTTGTTAAAATTATGACAATTCTTATTCTAGGTAACAATTAACTTCAATGGAACAATTCCAGTGTTATAATTAAAAGTAACCGACATAGAAAAAAATGCAGCTTTAGGCTGTCCGGGCTTTGTTATCTGTTATCTAATGATAACCTCCTCTCTCCCTCCCTTCCCAAGCAGAGGCAGCTTCCACCTCTGACTTCCCACAAGACCTCACTCACACCTAGGCACTAGCACACACAAGTGGGCTGTAGTTTACCTGTAGACATGCCCAGCCTCTAGGCTATGAGCTCCTCCCTCTTAACAGGGAAAGTATCAAGTTCATTGTTGGATACCTGTGTCTAGCACAGTGTATCTGGTATGCTGTAGGTACTTGATAAAACAGCTGTTGAACTAGTTAGCACATCTGAACAGGTCTTAGGTCTAAGACAGCCAAAGAAAAAGGAGTCCCTAGCATAGGAGTTTTGGCAGATGTTTTCTCTAAAGGACCGAAGAGTAAATGGTCTTTACAGCCCATATGGTTTCTCTTGCAACTTCTCAACCTGCCATTGTAGTTCAAAGGCTGCCATAGACAATATGTAAATACGAGTGTAGTTCTGTTCCAATAAAACTTTATGAACACCGAAATTTGAATTTCTTATAGTTGTCATGTGTCATGAAATATTACTCTTCTTTTGATTTTTTTCTCAATTATTTTAAAATGTAAAAAACCATTCTTAGCTTGCGGGTCACAAAAACCAGCAGCAGGGTGTGCCAACCCCTGTTCCAGCAGATCTGGGCAGAGAGGTAGATGGAAAAAGCTCAGGATACCACATAGACTGGAATAAACGGAGTAGAAGAAATAGAGAAGAGAGGGGTCTATGATGGATGAGAAGCCAGTGGACCCTCACAGTACCTGTAAGGAGGGCAAAAAGAAACAAGGCAGAAACAGAAACAAAAGCAATGCAGTTTCGTTGTTTATTTTCTTTTCTTTTAAACCACTTCTGCAAAACAGTAGAGCTCACATTTAATTACTGGCCAAATAAGTCAGAAAAAATATAATATAGTTAAAAGTCATTAGTAATACTAGTTAAAATGAAAAAAAGAAACACAAAAACCTTTTCCAGTTAAAAAGTTTTACCACCGTTTCCGCACTACTGAAACGTAGTCTTTTTCTCTGCTGCCCACTCTCGGGTAGAAATGCAAATGAGCAGAGAAACAGATGAAAGTCAGGGCGTGAAAGCAGACAAAAGGATTCTGCCTCAGAGTAACCAAGGATTGACTGCCCTGCCCTGCCCTCCCCAGTCCTGCCACATGAAATCACAGATGTCTTCGAAGTTAAGAGGGGCTCAGAGTCCACAGTCTGCTCCTCTCATTAAAAATAATTGTAACTTTTTAAATAGCACACATGGTTATTTTATAAAAATTCACAAATGAAGAAGCCAAGAGAAGAAAACCCAAGTTAAGATATCGGTGGCTATCCTTCTAGACTCTGTTTTCCTTGAATGTAGTGTGTGCGTACACACCTTCTTTTTTTTTAATATAAAAATAATCCCTCTCATTTTGTAGATGAAGAAACTGAAGGTCTGATAAACTAGCTGAAGATCATGCATAAAATGAGTTTGTGAAAACCCAGGATTAGAACCTCTTGCCTATTGGGCCGATGCTCCCCCCATCACCCACTAACAGAAATAATTAGCCTCTTGGAAAAGTCAGTGCCTTGTCCATAGCACTTGCCCAACAAATCAATACATGTTGAAATGAGTGATGCCAGTTGGACTGTCCCAATTCTTTATCTCAGCCCAGCTCTGTCCAAGCTAGCTTTATCAGAGATGCTGCTGATTATCAATAACACTAGAAAGCATAGAATTCAATGAGCTGTCAAATCCCAAAAAGCACAAGCACACAGCGACAGCCTCCTTTAACCATAACCAGCGTGGAACTTAGAATTTCTGCAACCGAAAGTGCTTCGCTTTGGAACTTTTTCTTTAGGCTTTATTTTAAAATGAGGCACTATTCTGCATCCTTTAGGGATTAGCTTATTAGGGATTCATTTTTGGATTCCCCTGTCCCCTAAGGGGGAGCATTAGAAGGAGCAAAAAGCATGTAGATATTTGCACAAGATTTGTCTTAAGTTTCAATTGAGTAAGATCAAACTTAACCGTAATTAAAACAATCTCTGATGTGCCTCTTCATGTCAAGAGTCGCAACACATTAACGACACGACGAGGAAGGGGTAATCTACATTTTTGCCCTCGTTCTTTGCTTCATTAACCATCTGGCTAGCGCTGGGGAGAATGACCCTGTACAAAAGACGACAATTTGGAAGGGAAGCTCACAACCAGGCAGCATTCAAGGCAGTTTAGGTGGCAGTTCTAGTGAGGAGAGCAGTGTAGTTCTTGAAGTAGCAACATGGCAAGATTATCTTCCAACACAGAGAACAAGAAAACCTGACTAGAAAGAAAACCAGCTAGACTGAGAGGCGTGTTTGACACGGAAAACCCCCATTTCCCTGGTGACAAAAGGAAACAGGTTTCAATGTGCCCAGTTCTGGGGTTAGTGAACCAAGCCTGCACCTTCACCCCATCAAACACCACAGGAGACAATTCTGAGTCCAGGGCACATCCAGAGACATGCTGTGAAGGGAAGCTGGACTTCCGTGAAGTGCTAGCTCGTGCAAAAACAGTCATGTCCTGGGGAACCAGGCTGTGTAACTATGTATTGGAGAAACATCTAATGCTATGTTTACTGTTCTGTATTTATTATCATCGTGAGCCCATCTTCTGCATAATGATGCATCATGGGACTATCCAGGCACTTACAAGATCCGTTACAGTGTTAAAATTTGTGCCCAAGTCTCAAGTTTTTAATATAAAACTTAGGGATTTCTTAAGACAAAGAACTAGATTTCAGCAAACACAATACTTACAGGCACTTGATAGTTTTACCTGTTTGGCATCTTTCGAGTAATAGCAACCAATTTTTCCTTGGAAATTTTCCAATTGGATGCCCTTCTCCCATTACATGTGGTCCAAGAATGACAGTTGAATCCCCCAACTCTCTTTACTAGGAGTGTTAACCTGCAGCGGAGTCACCAGGGGACAAAGGTAGCTGAGACACTACAAAGGTAGTGTTTGAAAGGGCTACCCAGGAGTTCCCTGGCTACTTTCCACTTTTTCTTTCATTCATTCATTCAATAAATATTAAGTGCCTCCTACAACGTGAAAAGCACTGTTCTAGATGCTAAGGATACAGTCATGTAGAGCAGATCCAAACTGCCAACTTCATGGAGCTTACATTTCAGTGAAAACCACGATAAGCCACATATACAGTATATTAGACAGCCACATGTGCTATGGAAAAAAAATAAGCAATGCTGGTAGGTACGGAGTGCAGGGTTGGAGGTTGCAATCCTAAAGCAATGGAGGAAGACCTCGCTGCAGAGGTGAGAGGATGGATGGAGGGAAATCAGGTCCAAGGACTCAAGACTGAGCCCTTGGGCACAGCAAACGGGACTGAGAGGGGCAGTCGGGGAGGCAGGAGGACACCCAGGAGAGTGTGGTGTCCTGGAAGCCAAGCAAAGAAAGCATATCGAGGAGGAGGGCATGAGAAACTGTGTTAACTCCATTGGAATGATTAAGGGAAGGAGGACTGAAACTGATTTAGCAACACGAGCTCCTGGGCAACACTGACACGACACATTTCAGTGGAGTAGTGAGTCTAAAAGCCTGAGCCTCAAGAGAGAATGAATGGGAAGAGAGGATTTGGGAACTGCAAGCACAGACAACTATTCAAGAAGGTTTTTTGTTTGTTTGTTTGTTTTTTAAGAAGAGCACAGAGAAATGGGGTAGTATCTCGAAAGGGACATGGGATTGAGAAAGATTTCTTTGTAGGTTTTTTTTTTTTTAATTTTTAAAGCATCGCAAAAATCACAACATGTTTATGTGCTGATGGGAAAGATTCCGTAGAGACAGAAAAGTTAATGATACAGAAGAAAGAGGGAAAAACTGTTGGAGCGAAGTCCTTATGGATGCAATGGGGAGTCCATTGGCTCTAGTGTCCCGGTGAAGGGACTGCCTTTAGGTAGGAGAACTGACCATTCCTCTGCCACACTAGAGGGATGGTAGAAACACGGGCACAGGTGTGGCTATGGTGGTGGTAGCTTGTGGGAGTTCTCTTCTTATTGTGACTATTTTCTCAGTGACAGAGGAAGCAAGATCTGAGACAATCATCTAGAAGAGAAGAATTGGCCTAGGGAAATGTAGTAAGATGCCAGGAACCACAAGGGCCCTTGAGGTTGCTTTGTAATGTGTGATGGTTCAGTTCTATTTTCAATTACGTGATTAACCAGAAGCCTTCTAATACATTTCTTTCTTCTATTTTTTTTTAATTAGCCACAGTTAACATCTGTTGCTTACAGCCAAAGAACCAATATATCAACTCTTTTTTGAGGCCTAGCATGTCCAATTTTCATAATGAATATCTGACTTTAATAAAATAGTGATCTATTCTTCCCAACCCTATGCACCTCCAAGTACGTAGGAAGACTTGCTTGCAATATACCAACAAGACCAAACATTTTAGATTCCTCTGCCAACTACCAAACAAAACCAAGAAATAATAATTTACACTTACAATACCAAATTGGAACTACTAAATACATCAGGATGCTAAACTGCTCGAAGAAAACCATTTCTAGACAGGGGAGGAAGCAGAAAGGACTGATATCAGAAACCAAACAAGCTGAACATTTCTTCAAACCCTTTTTTTTTTTTTTTTGAGTTAAATTGAAAAAGTGAAAAAGTTATCTACTGAGACAGAATGAGGTTGAATATGGGCACAACCTTCTTTAAAGTATAGACTAAGACAACAACACAGATCTCTGTAACTGAGAGAAGGAAATCCACATGAAGACAGCACTCAGAGGCAAACTGGGAGGTGAAGAGAACCGTGTTTCCAGTGGATGGTAATGTTTACTCTGGGAAGCGCATCTGAGAGGGCAGTCAAACTGAGTAAGACGGAAGGAAAGTCAGACTCTCCCACAAAGAGACACATTTCAAAGATCACAAAGATGAGTGGAAATTTCCAGATCATGCAGACAAAGATGAGTCTTCGTGATACAACGTGTCATCCCCCTCCAGGAAATTAAGAGTTATTAAACTGCAGCAAAGACAGCTGCCTCTGAGATGAAATCAGCCTTGCGACACCGAGAGGCAGGAGGGGGAGGGGGAGGGGG
>RJWJ010032144.1:0-18708 GCA_004363605.1 Indri indri
TTTTTTTTTTTTTTTTTTGAGCCAGAGTCTCACTCTGTTGCCCTGGCTAGAGTGAGTGCCGTGGCGTTAGCCTAGCTCACAGCAACCTCAAACTCCTGGGCTCAAGCGATCCTACTGCCTCAGCCTCCTGAGTAGCTGGGACTACAGGCATGTGCCACCATGCCCGGCTAATTTTTTCTATATATTTTTAGTTGTCCAGATAATTTCTTTCTATTTTTTTTCAGTAGAGACGGGGTCTCGCTCTTGCTCAGGCTGGTCTCGAACTCCTGAGCTCAAACAATCCACCCGCCTCAGCCTCCCAGAGTGCTAGGATTACAGGCGTGAGCCACCACGCCCGGCCTAACATTTCTTATAGTGCAAGTCTGCTAGTGATGAATTGCTTCAGCTTTTGTATATTTGACTTCTTCTTCTTCTGTTTTTTGAGACAGAATCTCGCTCTGTTGCCCAGGCTAGAGTGCTGTGGTGCAAGCCTAGCTCACAGCAACCTCAAACTCCTGGGCTCAAGCGATCCTCCTGCCTCAGCCTCCTGAGTAGCTGGGACTACAGGTGCTCACCATTGCACCTGGCTAATTTTTCTATTTTTAATAGAGATGGGATCTCACTATTGCTCAAGCTGGTCTAGAACTCTGAGCTCAAGCAATCCTCCCGCCTCGGCCTCCCAGAGTTCTAGGATTATAGGCGTGAGCCACTGTGCCTGGCCAGCTTTTGTATATTTGAAAGTATCTTTATTTCACCTTTGTTTTTAAAATATATTTTTGCTGGATACAGTATTCTAGGTTAACAGGTTTTTTTTTTCTTTTAGTGCTTTCAAGATGTTGCTCAACTTTGTTCTTGCTTGTAGTGTTTCTAACAAGAAATATATTATTCTTATCTTAGTTACCCTGTATGTAAAGTGTCTTTTTTCTCTAGCTGCTTTTAAGTTTTCTCTATCAATGGTTCTGTACAATTTGATTATGATATGCCTTAGAGTAGGTTTCTTCTTCTTATTTTTGGAACTCATTTAGCTTCTTGAATCTGTGGACTTATGGTTTTCCTTAATTTTGGAAAATTTTTAGCCATTATTTCTTCAAATATTTTTTCTGTCTCCCATCTTTTTTCTCTTTCCAATTACATGTCTATTTGGCCACTTGAAGCTATCCCTACAGTTCACTGGTGCTCTTTTCATTTTTTCTAAGTTCTTTTTTCTCTTTGTGTCTCATTTTGAACAGTCTCTATTTCTATATCTTTGAATTTATTAATCTCTTCTTCTGCCATTAATCCCATCCAGTGGATTTTTCATTTCACACATAGTAGCCTAATGAGAGTGTTTTTTATATCTTCCGTGTCTCTGCTTAACTTTTGAACATACTGAATAAAATTAAAATAATTATTTTAGTGTATCTGTCTGCTATTCTATGATCTCCATGTAGGTTCTGAGTTGGGTTCAATCAACTGATTATCTTCACTATTGTTTGCATTTTCCTGCCTTTTTATGTGCCTGTTAATCTTTGGAAGCCAAACGTTGTGAATTTTACCTGTTGGGTACTGGATATTCTTGTACTCCTATAAATCTTCTTGTGTTTTTTTCCAAGATGCAGTTAAGTTACTCGGAAACAGTCTGATCCTTTTGAGTTTTACTCCTCAGCTAGTCTGAAGCAGTGTTCAGATTAAGGCTAATTATTTCACACTACCGAGCAAGACTGTCCTGAGTATTCCATCCAATGCCCAATGAATTATGAGATTTTCCAGTCTAGCTGGTGAGATCAGGAACGATTCCTGGCACTGTGTGAGCGCCAGGGTCTATTCCTTCGAATCCTTTCAGATGATTTTTCCTTCGGTCTTAGGTAGTTTCCTCATATGCATTTACAAAACAGTAATACTTTCCTGAATACTTGAAGGGGACCCTCGGCAGATTTCTGTGGTTTTCCTTCTGTGTAGCTCTCTCTTCTCTTATAATTTGTCCTGAAAATTCTAGCCGCCTTGGTTTACCTGGTGGTAAACCAGTTCCATTCCTCAAATTAGGGAGTCTGCTGAGCTCAATCTGGGTTCCCTTTCCTTGGTCCATGGTCTCTCTTAAGGCACTAAGCTGAGAAATTACAGGGGACAACTCATTTGTTTTCCATCTCTCAGAGATCACTTCTTGATTGCCTGATCTTAAGTGACTTAAAAATCATTATTTAACATATTATATCTTAAAAAATTGTTTCAGGTAGAAGTATGAATTCAGTCCCTATTATTTCAAATGAGAAGTCCTAAATTTGTATTTTTACTTAGAAAGTCAACAAAATTCAAACTCAAAATGAAATGTTGACAGTCTGAGAAAATAACCATTGAATACTAAAGGAAAAGAGATGTAAATAACTTCCTAATGTTTAGCTCCCTTTAGCAGCATTACACTTCTTTGTTTACTAGCCTCATTGTATACTGATATAGTCAACAGTATCTGTGTATTATCTGGGGCATTTAATCCTCATGGGAAGCTCTGGATGACCTCTGATGATCTCCTAAAATGGTCCCCAATGGGGATCAGTGTCAATATTCTTATAGAAAGGTAAGATTGTGACAGGATTGTTGAGTACAGAGAAAGGAATACTGCTCCATTTTCAAGAACTTCTATGGGCTATAACTCTTTTCTTCTCTCTGCCTGAATTAAGAGCTATAGTAAAAATTAGCAATTGTTTTCAGTAACACAGAATATCCTCAAGGAGATAAAGAAGGAGGAAAGGGTGTTACTTGGGATGAAGCTGGGAAGAATGTCTGTTGCCAAAATTCATAGTGACCAAATTTTACTCCTTGAATTGTGTTCTTCCCATGGAATTTTATTCTGGGGCCCTCAAGTGAGAAGCCCAATGGCTCCCACCTCATGTTTTGATTTTCTAAGAACCAGAAAAAAAAAAAAACTACTTGTCTCCCACCTACTAAAGATGTTGAGAATCAATTACCTGCTTGAAGCAATGGACAGGCGCTGGGACTGAACATGTTTCTTTTAGGTATTTGTCCCAGGTAAAATGACCTGTAAAGGAAATAGAAATCTCTATCACAGTCAACTTCCTAAAAAAGTGCTTTTGGGATATAATCTACACTAAACATTAAGCCATCTGCAGACTAGTTCTGAGCATAAGAAAACTTATTTTTTTCCTCTTTGGGCTCAAAGGAGTTTTAGGGGGAAGAATCTAGGTGACCTGAGTGGGTCTTTTATATTAATATTTTAAAATCATGGTCTGAAGGATGACCTGAGATGTTTTTCATGTTAGTTCCAAAAGTGATCTAAAAATGCCACCAAGATATACTAGTATCTCAAAGAAGTGGCCAGGAAGCTCATGGAAAACAGAAGAGGTAGAAAGTGGGTGGGGAGATTCCTTTTGAATAACCTGACTCCTGGAGAGGTCCCTTATTGCCATTAAGTGACAGATTTTAACACCCAATATGGTTAGATCCCACTGTCTCAGCTCAGGAAGAATGAAGAAAAGGTTATCTATCTAGAGACATGAGGTGAGAGGATTGCGGTGGAGGGTGGGGTGGGAAGGAGCCAGAAGAGTGAGATTATACTTGAATCCTCAAAGACTGGACCTTTCTCACCTTCCCCCACCCCAGTCCTATCCTAGCCACAGGTGCATTGCTATGAGGTATAAAATGACAAAGACCTGGTATAATTTAGAGAAAAGTAGAACCTGGGAAGCATTTCTGATGATAGTAAATAAGAACAAGTTGGGGAATGTACAGAATCTTTTAGCCTCTTGAAGTGGTCTTAGAGCCTCTCAAAGTTTGAAGAATACCGTGCTAGAGAAAAAAATCTTTAAGTGACACTATGCTGGGGCCAGGGAAAACATTTTTAGGGACAGGCTATTAAATACAGATCTTACTGGCTCACAAAAGATTATCAAGTTTTTTATTTAAAGGTTAAAGCAATACCAATCTCCCCCTAATACCCACCTAGAGGTGACCCCATGGTGGAGCAGGGAAGGTCCCAGAGAATCTCACAAGCTAAAACACTGTAGCAAACCAGCATTTCTTGAAGTTTCCTCTGTAGTGGAGCAGCACAGGGCCCCTTTGGGCCATGCAAAAAGCACTAGATGCTGGGAATAAAAATGAGTCACTGAATGATGAAATCTAGATCACTCCAAAGATGATGCCAAGACTTTACACTCTATTGACTTTATAGCTTCTGTTTTAGAACTGGTTCCTTTCCCACCACCCTTAACTAAGCCTAATAGATTTGGCCAGAAATCAGTCAGTTCTGAGCCATTTTATGAACTGGCTGATAATTAATAATCATGACTTAGTCCCTAGGGTAAGTGAGAATATTTCCTGAAGTCAAGATTTTAAAGAGGTTATCAGAATTTAATGAAGATTTTGCTTCTGGCTGAGAGTGCCCTAAAGCAAGGACTGAATACATTTCATCACTGTTTGCTGTCAGAAAGAGAAAACATTAAAAATTATTGTTTCATCCTCACAAATGAAAGATTAAATCATACAGTAAGTCTTGGATTTCACCGGACTGAGAATCTTAAACTCTAGCATCTAGAGTAGCATTGTCCAATAAAACTTTGTGTTGACTGAAATGTTCTGTATCTGTGCTATCCAATAAGGTAGCCACAAATACATAGCCACATGTAACTACTGAACACTTGAAATGTGGCTAGGGTAAGGAACAAAATTTTGAATTTTATTTAATTTTAATTATTTTAAATTTAAATACCTACATGTGGCTAACAGCTATTTTATTAGGCAGCACAGGTCTAGAGGTTTGGTCAGTCCTAAGTAATTGCTTGTACTAGTTTGAGCTCTGATGAAATGCACCCAAGAGAATTTGGTTTTAAGAATTATGGCAGCATCAGGGTATAATTAGGGTATAAATTACAGTTCTCTATTACACATATCAACTATGGTAATCAATTCCTATGCTGTAATGTACACAGGCCAGAAACCTCAGACCTTCCACCACTTAGGAAACACCCTATTACTAAATGAATGAAAAGGAATCTCTTTGTTTAAAGCAGTCTACCCCACTGTGGTGGCTGACTGGTTTGAATCATACCTAGATTAGTATTTTCCTTTTATTCAACTGCTTGGGCTATCTAAGACTTAGTCCCTTATTATCAGGCAAAGTGCAAAATAAGATGATTTTTATTGACTAAGTAAGAATACTTGAACACCTACTATAATGCCCATGATGAAGCCAGACATCGTGTGTCTACCACATCTCCAAGAGCAAAAATAACCACAAAAGAAATAGGACAGGCAGCAAGGTATAGATCAGAAGTTGGCAAACTTTCTGTAAAGGACAAGATAATACAAATTTTACGCTTTGTGGGCTACACAGTCTATATTGTAATTACTCAACTCTGCCACTCTAATGTGAAAGCAGCCATAGACAATATGTAAATTAATAAGCATGGCTGTGTTCCACTAAAACTTTATTTACACAAATAGGCAGAGGGCTGGATTTGGCTCCAAATAGCAGTTTGCCAAGCCCTTGGTATAAATCATTGATTCACAAATGATATTCAGTTTTTCTCATTTCTTTAAAGAGAGTGCTGGGTCCCACTTTCAGAAGTTCTCACTGAGTAGGCTCCAAGTGTGGCCTGCGAATATGCATTTTTGAAGACTCCCTAGGTAATTCTAATTAACCCCCGTGTCTTGGAACTAACGGTGTAGCTGAAAGAATGTAACATTGGCAATCGAAAGATGTTGGTAACAGTCTTACTTCTATAGCTAACTATCTTGGGTAAATTACTTAATCCTTCCAAGCCCCAGTTTATTCATCTAAAAGATGGAGATAATACCTATCTCACGAGATTATACATACATTCTTCATTCAATAAATATTTAAGTTCCTTCCAGGTAAGAAGAACTGTGTTAAATGTTAGGGTAATAAGACAGACACGGTTCCTAAGTTAATGGCACTTTCGGCCTAGAGATATTAAATAAATAATAACAAATAATCTGTTACAATTATGATAAATTTAAATTAATGAGGTACTACATGTTGCCTTGAGAATGCAGAATAGGCAAATCTAGTTCATACTTGGGGTCAGAGATTATTGTGAAGATTAATATTAATAGCTAATATAGGTATAATGTTTTATAATTTAAACATATATAATTTGAGTATTTTCAATTAAACATTATAATTCAAAACATTCAAACATTATAATTTGAATGTTTTCAAATATTCATTCAACAGATGTTTATTTAGTATCCTTTATGTGCCATGCAGTAATGACAGGGGGGTCCCTGTCCTCATGGAATTTACATTCTGGTATATGATGAGACACAACAAATAAACAAATAAATAAACAAGGTAGTAAGTGATAAGTACTTAAAAGGAATAAAATGAGGTGATGTGATATCTTAGTAAAGTTACGGACAGAAATTCTACAGAGGAAATACTAGAGCTGAGACTTTACAGATGCAAAAAAGCTAGCCATCTCATTTATATTACTTAATAATGCTTATTAAAGTGTTTTATAAACTCTATGCACATCACATGATAGTTGCATTTATTATTAGGAAAAAAAGATCCCTGCCCTGAAGGGACTTACAAATGGCATAAAAATACCTTTAAAAAATTAAAAGGTCCATAAAATGTAAAGCACAAGAGGTCACCTAGTTGAATACATGAATCTCCTCTAATATATATTCATCTGGCAAATATTTATTGAACACCTACTATATGCCAAGCCTGGTTCTAGGCATTGGTGATATATAGCAAATAACAATACAGTCAAAGTCTCTGTCCACATGGAGCTTACATTCTAAGGGGGAAGAGAGACAATAAGTAAATGTCAGTTCATCCAGAGGATAACAGAGACACCAGATAAATAATTATACAATTCCTGGCTCTTTTCAAATAAAGAAAAAAATAAAGCAAGGAAAAAGGGAAAGAAGGTTTGTGTACTATTTTAGGCAGGATGGTCAAGAAAGGTTATCTTGATAAGGTGATGTAAAAGTTGAGACCTGAATGGTTCCTCCAACCTCTGCTTAAATACTTCCAATCATGGGACATTCAGTATTCGGCTATCATTCAACAGTACAAATGGACCGACTAACCTTTACAGTAAGCCAGTGTCTGCCTTCTTTTAACCTCCATTGGTCCTAGATATACTATGTCTATTTTCTCCCCAAATATGTCCCAAATCCATCAGCTGTTCTTAATTTGACATGCTGACTACTCATGCCTAGCTATTGTTTTGGTCACATTCCTTTATAAGAACTCTACTTTGTTCAACCTAAATGTGAAACCAAATTCCTAAGAGCAATAAAAATAATCAAAGTCTTTAGATCTGAAATCCTACTCCACTATTACTGTTCCATTGTTTATATATACCAAAATTTATATAACTTAGCAATAATATTTGTCATTTAAATGTTTTCTAATTTTTTGATGAGTATCTTTGTGCATACAACTTTGAATATTTTTAAGATTATCTCCTTAGGACAAATCCCAAAGAGTGAGATTAATGGACATAGAACATGCATATTTTAGATTCTGATACAATATATATCACCAAAATATCCTCTAGAAAGATTATGCCAATTTTTATTCCTACCAAAATTGCAAGAGAATGTTTCCCACATCTTTGCTAAAACTGTGTTTTAACAATCTCTATAATTTTAATAAACCTTATTAATGAAAAAATGAAATATTGTTATATACTTTTATTTGTAATTCTTTGATTACTAATAAAGTTAAAGATCTTTTTAGGCTTATCAGCCAGTTTGTATTTTATTTTTGCCATTTTTCTTCTAGGATATTCTTTTGTTTTCATACAGATTCTAAGAGTTCTTGGTAGGTTAAGAAAAAGTCACTAGAGGTATTTTTATTTAATAAAGTATCCAAAGCAGGTCCAGTGTTCTTTTCACTATATTACAGGTATCTCTGAAAGGATGCAGAAATTAGGTAACAGAAAGAGAGGATTAGTAAGGGAGAAGAAATCGAAGACTTTTTGGAGGGTCCAGGAAGGTATCCCAAAATGAGAAAGGTTTGGATTTGGGAGGTTCACAGATACAGAATAACAATATTCATGCTATAAATGATCCTTGACATTCCTAAAACAAACTTTTGGCTTTCTTGGCCCCTACCTTTGCCCATGTTATTCCTACTCGATGACTAAAACTCAGCAAAAATGCTTTCTCTGCGAAGCCATCTGACTTTTCCTGTTTCCCCAGAACAAATTCTACCATTTCCCTATGTCCTATAACATCCTGTTTACACTTTTATTTTTATACTCATCACATCCGATCACCGTAATTATTTAAGTAAGTTCTTTATGGATAGGGGCTTTATTCATTTTTTTTATATTCACCGTTTACCACAGTACATGAAATTTAATAGAGGCTCAATAAATGTTTTTGAGTGAATGAAAAGAAGAAGCACACAAGTAATAATCCTATTCTTTCTTTCCTGGACTAGTAGTAAATCACACCTAGGATATAGTTCTGGGAGCTACACTTTGAGAGAAAGAACAAGCCAGAGCCTAAATGGTGACCTAGTGGTTAACGGACCTAAAACTATGTCACCTGAGGACAAGTTGAAGGAAAAATGAACAATTAGCATGAGTAAGAGAGCAAAGTCTCAGAGCCATTCCTCATCCATCCACCCAACAAATATTTACTGTGTATCAAAGTGTCATGTTGGGTGCTGGAAATGAAACTATGATCAAAATATTATCCATGACCTCGCAGAGCTTCAGTCTAGCTAGGGACAGAGACTAGAAGAGTCAACTGTAAGACACTTTGCTAAGTGCTACTTCTGGAAAGACAGAGGGTGCTACAGGAACACCTAGAGGGCTTGCAGAAGGCTTCCCAAAGGAAGTAACCTTTAGGCTTCTAAGCTAAAGTGTAAAAGGATAAGCAGGAGTCAAAGAGAAAGACTCTTTTGTTTCAGACAGAAATAATAACATGTACAAAGGCTTAGAAGTGCGAAAAAACAGTTCTAAAAACTGGATCTTCTGGTAAGGTTGCAGGGTGGAGTTTAAAGAAAAAGTAGTTTAGAACAGAGGTTGTAGATAAAGGCAGTGTTCAGGCATCAGAGTGTGCCTCATGTACCACGTAACTGAGAAGAGGAAGAATTGAAGCGTTTGTAGTAGAATCGTTGTGGGGGGTGGGAAGATAAGGCTGGAGCTAGGAAGACTAGTTAGGAAGCTGTTATAGTAATCTAGGTGTGAGATGATGGTAACTTGAACTAGGAAAGTGACAGAGCAGCAAGCAAAAAGGCAGTCCCTAGAGCTGCTTCCTAAAAACCAGAGGCCAATGAATAAAAAGTAGGCTAAACCTGTTCCATATGTCCCTAAAAGTTACAAGTGTAACTAATAGAAATTACAAAGAAATAAATTTTGGCCCAATAAATATCTGTCTTAAGTCACTTGAAGAGGTTTTAAGTTCGCAACAACTTGAGGAGTCCAAGATATTTTATAAGAAATTCAAAATGTCAAATTTTGAAATGCTGAGCTAGGGTAGATTATTTTAAGGTCTTTTCCAATTCTGAGATTCTACAGATGTACTGAATTTCATTTCACTTTGATATTTGGGGCTGCTCCCTATGATTGATGGGAAAAATGAAATATGCAGGATTAACTTATATCAAAGGATATGACTGTGTGACCAATACTCTCACAAGGAAAAATATGCTTTCAAATTTTAACATCATTTAGTAACTGATATACTCTATGTTAAATTGAGTATCCATATTTTACAACTGCCTGTCAACAATTAGGTTGTTTACAATATGCCTTAATTTGTCATTGAACTGCAACTATTATTATCACTCATATTAGCAACAAAACCAAAAACAGGAGCAGCTACCACTGAATGTCTTCCATTTGCCTACACTGTGCCAGACTATATTCGGTATCTCCCATGTTCATTACAACCTGCAAAATAGGCTTTATTCCCATTTTAAAGATGAGGAAATAGCCTCAGAAAGAGTAAGTAATTTGCCTGAAATCACAGAACTGTTAAGTGGGGAATAGGAATTTGAACCAAGGCCTGTCTGACTCCTATGTCCATACTTCTTCTACCACATACCAGCACCTTAGAAAGCTTGAGGAAAGTTTTAAGGAATCATAAAAAATAACTATCATTTACCAAGTGCCAGGCATCTTTACCTGCATTATTTCATTTCATTCATTTCTTCAGCTCACATTCATAGAATGCTTCACTTCAAAGAATGTCAGAAGATTTGACTTAGAGTAAAGTCTGAGTATAGCCGCTGAACAGAATGAAAATCATAATAATCCTCCAAAGTTGAAAAGTATTTGAGAGTTTTTAAGATGTTTTCACATCCATTAGCTCATGTAATCTTCTTTACAACCCTGTGAAGTAGGCAGAATGGGATTATTATCCCCATTTTACAAATAAGAAAACTAAGGATCAGAGTCACAAAGTTATTACGTGGCAGAATTGGCTCTCACAAAACCTAGGAGTTCTGACTCCTAATCTAGCGTTCTATGACTTTATGTTATCTTCTGTGTCAGTGGGCAATGGAAAGTAGTATGTTATAGGAAGAAAAGGCAAGAGTAGGCAAATAGACAATGATAATAAGAGCTGAACATATATAAAGTTGCTATAACTCAATCTATAAAAATATTAATACTTAAAAATTGACAAAGATATCAGGATATCACTATGTAACACGCAGAAGGATTTTAAAGGACTCTGAGATGTTAAGAATGATGTTTATGTAGGAACCCTGAAAGCTCATTGAGAAATATTAGTACTAGTTTTATTCCTCAAATCTTAGTCTGAAGTACACCAAGCAGGGAGGAAAACAAAATGTAATATCAGTCTGACTTGTTACTGATAATATTTTAATATTTTGGTTTTTAGTTAGTTAAGAAAGGTGGACAATCTTTAGGTTTAATTTTAGTTCAATTTATCTTATGAGTAACTTCTTTTGGGACAATCCCACCAAACACTGATTACTGGGTTTACTTTAGTTCTGGATTCAGTAAACTAAAAGTTACTTCCACTTGAGTTCAGTTCCTTTTCCTCCCGGTACTCTATGTAATTAACCACCTCCCCTTGCTTTTTGTTAGCCTGGTCTGTGGGCTTCTGATAAGCAGGACTTTACGTGACAGCTGAGATGAATTACATGGGCCGGTTACACAGACAAGAGCACAGGATTCACTGATTTATGAGACAGAGACATACGAAATTCTGTTCCTAGTTGATTAAAACTAGTTCCAATCTAATTCCTAGTTTAGTAATTCTCCTCATTTAACAGAAAGCCAAGAAAAATATTTAATATCTTACCTAGCTCCAGGATGTCAGCAGCTTCTATTAAAGAAAAAAATGTTACAGCATAAGTCATCATGACAAACATACCAAAATGATAGAAGGTGAAATTCTGGGGTAAAATAGGGGATTGAGCATTTTTCTAGTCCAATTATCTCATCTTGAAAGAGTTTCTCAGTAGTAGTTGTGGAAGTACACCACCCAATTTTGCCTTCTTCCCAAGACTAAACTTGTAAAAATGATGGAAAAACAGAGAGGCTAAGCAAGCGTGCCTAAAACTATGAAGGTAATTTGGGATTAACCATACTCAGAATCTAGGTTTCCTAATTTCCAGCTCAAAACAAAGAATGTTACTTTTGATAGATAACCTTTGTAAACTGCAATATTTGCTTTTGATTTAACCAGTGAGTTATTTGTAAACTCAGATCTCTAAGAACAATGGTTTTATGATATGAGATGTCCAATACAATTTTACCATGCTAAATAGAGGGTTTTTTCCTTACCTTGATATTGGGATGCCGACTCTGACAGGTGACCATATTTATGTTTTCTAACATCATTCCAGTCTATCACTGCAGGAGGAGAGAAAATAGTCATGTGGAAAGAAAACAAAAGATTGACTATTTCTCCAATTTGGCAGTATGTATTGATAATTTTTTTAATAGAGTAATCCACTTCTGAGATTCTATTCTAAGGAAATAATCCAAAATGCAGAAAAAAGGTTTTATTTTAAAAGCTTTAGCATTGTTTACATTAACAAAAAAAGGGGGGAGGGAATATCTAAATGCTCAAAACAAAGACTGACTATGATTCAGTAATTCAATCACTTGACAAAGTATTTTGCAGTTGTTTAAATTTTACAAAGGCTAAAGAACAAATGGGAAGATGTTTAAGTTATAATGTTATCAGGTAAAATATGGGAACAAAAATTATATTCGTAGAATGATCACAATTATGTAAAACAACTAAAAACAAATAGCACCCCTGTTAGGGACTACATTGTGCCTACCAAAACTGAATGTTGAAGTCCCCATTCCCCAGTATATCAGAATGTGACTCTATTTGGAAAAAGGGCCTTTAAAGAAGTAATTAAGTTAAATGGGGTCATTAAGGTGGTACCTAACCCAGTATGACTGGTGTTCTTGTAAGAAGAGAAAATTTGGACCTAGACAGGTCCAAAGAAAAGATGATGTAAAGATAGATGGAGAAGACGGTCATCTATACGTCAAGGAGAGAGGCCTCAGGAAAAAAAAAAAACAACCCTGCCAACAGCTTGACCTTGGACTTCCTGTCCTCAGAAATGTAAGGAAATAAATTTCTGTTGTTTAAGGCACCAGTTTGTGGTATTTGTTATGGCAGCCCTAGCAAACTAATACAACCCCCAAAAATTATTGCTAGGAAGGAAATGGAAGTAAACACAGGAAATATAAATGATTGGTTATCTTTGGGTGGTGGTACTTGGTTTTCCCCCCTTTCTACTTTCTAGTCTTTTATATGTTCAAATTTTTTATAAAGAGGATACATTATTCATATAATGGGAACATATTTTCCTTGTTTGAAAACTTAGATTCATTTACTGACCTTACCACTTTCTCACCATCAATCACCTAGCATGTCTTCACTTATCTTCTTGCTCAGCTCAGATTCCATGATCCCTCATTAAAATCATTCCCCGGCAAACACTCTTAACTTGCTCCCACCTCTTTTTTGTCAAACTTACCCTAGTAAAGCTTCAGTCCTAACTCTGATTAAAACCACTTATCAACTTACATTGTGCCTACCCCAGCAGCTCACTAGTGTTGGAGAAAAACAAATGCAAGCTTACTGGTCTCACTTTAAACTCATGGCCGTAATTCTCAAATGCCACTTTATACTGCCTAGAAATCACACCACATTTCCCCACTGTTTACTTTTTCACTTTCTAAAAAAAAGTTTCATATCTTTTTCTCTCTCCTCAAACTCCAAATATTCTCTCCCCCAACTTCACTCTTAGGGGATGACTTTAATTCAGGATTCACTGAGAAAACAGAAATAACGGTAGGACTCTTCCACTAATTTCATGAAGATAGAGACTTGATCTTGTTTAGTGGTGAATCTCCAGTATGTAACATAGTAGCAGGTGCTCAGTTAATGTTTGGTGAATGAATTAATTCACTCATTCATCATTCTTTCTGGACTTCTCTCCTGTTACTGTGAATGAAGTGTCTCTGTTTTTATCAAAAGCCAGAGGTAACTTATCTGTAAATAGATGTTTATTTGGTGTGTCCATAGATGGAAGGAGAGTCAGGAACTTCCTGTTCTGCCTTGTTGCTGACCCTGCTATCAAGTATCCTCTTTCTAATAGACCATTTGTAATGACATTCTTACTGTTCCATTAACTCCTATCAAAAACAAAACAAAACAAACATTACCACACCCTTCTCTTAATTGCACACATATCCATCCTATTACATTTTTCCATTTCTCTGGCTCTCCTTCGCAGAAAAACTTAAAAGAGTTGTCTACAGTTACTGCCTTCTCTCTATCTCACATTATCTCTTCATTCAAAAAGGGTTTTTCTGCTCACCATTCCATTGAGATCACTCCCAAATTCACATTTCCAGCATTGGCCTCTTAGAATTTCACGCTCACATGTACAACTACCTATAGGCCATCTCTACATGGTTATCAACCAGATATTAAAAACTTAACAGGTGGCCGGGCACAGTAGCTCATGCCTGCAATCCCAGCACTTTGAGAGGCTGAGGCAGGAGGATCATTTGAGGCCAGGAGTTCAAGACAGGCCTGAGCAACGTAGTGAGACCTGTTTCTACAAAAAAATAAAAAAATCAGCCAGGTGTGGTAGCATGTGCCTATAGTCCCAGCTACTCAGGAGACTGAGGAGGGATGATCGCTTAAGCCCAGGAGTTCAAGGCTGCAATGAGCTTTGATCACGCCACTGCACTCCAGACTGGGGGACAAAGTGAGACCCTGTCTCTAAAAATCAATCAAACAAACAAATAAACAAAAGGAATTTAACAGTGCAAAAACAGAATGCCACCCTGTTCCTCTTCTTGTCTTCCCCAGTAAATGGCACCTCTATCACCTAGTTGCATGTTAGTTATGTATAAGCTCAGCAGCATGGGCTTCTCCTCACCAAGACCAACCTAGCTATGGCCACTGGTGAGTGCCCAATCTGCCATCAGCAGAGACCAATACTGAGCCCCTGATATGGCACCATTCCCCAGGGTAATCAGCCAGCTACACAGTGGTGGCAGGTTAGTAACACTGGACCATTTCCTTCATGTAAGGAGAAGCATTTTGTTCTTACTGTAATAGATTCTTACTCTGGATAAGGATTTGCCTTCCCTGCATGCAATACTTTTGCCCAAACTATCATCTTTAGATTTGTGCACTGCCTTATCCACCATTATGGTTTTCCACACAGCATTGCTTCTGACCAAGTCACTGCACAAAAAAATATGGCAATGGGCTTATGCTCATGGAATTCACTAGTCTTAAGCATGTTCCCCATTATCTGGAACCATCTGTCTTGACAGAACTGTGGAATGAGATGCCATTACAGTGCCAGCTAGGTGACAGTACTTTCACTGACCCCCAACAGCTGCAGAATATACATTCTTTTCATCAACACGTGGAACATTCTCCAGGTTAGAACACAAGTTTGGCCACAAAACAAATTTAAAAGAATTGAAATCCCATCAAGTATCATTTCTGACCACAATGGAGTAAAACTAGAAATCAGTAACAAGAGGAACTTTAGAAATTGTAGAAATACATGGAAATTAAACATGTTCCTGAACAATAAATGGGTCAATGAAGAAGTTAAGAAGGAAATAAAAAAAAGTCTTGAAACAAATGAAAATAGAAACACAAGATACCAAAATCTATGGGATACAGCAAAAACAGTATTAAGAGGGTGATTTATAGCAATAAACATCTATATCAAAAAAGTAGGAAAGATTTCAAATAAGCAACCTAACTATGAATCTCAAGGAACTAAAAAAGCAAGAATAAACCAAACCCAAAATTAGCAGAAGGAAAGAAATAATAAAGATCAGAGTAGAAACAAACAAGATTAAGAGTAAAAAAATACAAAAGAACAACAAAATGAAAAGTTGGTTTTTTGAAAAGATAAATAAAATTGAGAAGCCATTAGCTAAACTAATCAAGAATAAAGAGAAAAGATCCAAATAAATAAAACCAGAAGTGAAAAAGGAGACATTACAACTGATACCACAAAAATACAAAGGGTCATTAGAGACTATAATAAACAACTATAAACCAACAAATTAGAAAACCAAGCAGAAATTGAGAAATTTCTGGACACATACAACTGCCAAGATTGAACCAAGAAGTAGAGAATCTGAACAGACTAATCACAAGAAACAAGATTGAATCTGTAGTTAAAAGTCTCCCAAAAAAGAAAACCCCAAGACTCAGCTGAATTCTACCAAACATTTAAAGAACAAATACCAATCCTTCTCAAACTCTTCTAAAAAATTGAAGAGGAGGGAATTCTTCCAAACTTATTCTACAAGGCCAGCATTACCTGATACCAAAACCAGACAAGGACACATACACAAAAGAAAACTACAGTCCAGCATGCCTGATGAACATAAATGCAAAAATCCTCAACAAAATACTAGCAAACTGTATTCAACAGTACATTAAAAGGATCATTAACCATGATCAAGTGGTATTTACCTAGGGATGCAAAGATGGTTCAACATACACAAATCAATAAACATAATTTGTCAGTAAACATCATGTCAACATAATGAAGGACAAACCATATGATCATCTCAATAGAAGCAGAAAAAGCATCTGACAAAACCCAACGTCCCTTCATGACAAAAATTCCAAACAAGTTAGGTATAAAAGGAATGTACCTCAACACAATAAAGACCATCATATATGACAAACCCACATCATACTGAACAGGGAAAAGTGGAAAGCTTTTCCTTTAAGATCTAGAACAATAAAAGGACATCCATTTTCATCACTTTTATTCAACATGGTACTAGAAGTCCTAGCCAAAGCAATTAGATAAGAGATAGAAGTAAAGGGCATCCAAATTGGAATGGAGGAAGTCGAATTGTCCCTGTTTGCAGATAACATGATCTCATAAATAGAAAACTCTAAAAGCTCCACTAAGAAACTCTTAGAACCGATAAACTAATTCAGTAAAGTTGCAGCGCACAAAAATCAACATACAAAAACCAGAAGCTTTTCTATATACTAACAATGAACTAGTGGAAAAAGAAATCAAGAAAGCAATCCCAATTATAATGGCTACAAAAAATTAAAATACCTAGGAAGAAATTTAATCAAGGAAGTTAAAGATCTCTTCAAGGAACACTATAGAAATTGAAGAGAACACCAAAAAATGGAAAGACATCCCATAAAGAAACAATGCCATGAAGCACTATATTACTTAGAGCTGCTCTGTATAATATGGTAGCCACTAGCCACATGTAGCTATTGAGCACTTGAAATGTAGCCAGTGTGACTGAAGAAGTGCATATTTAATTTTAATTTTTATTCATTTATTAATAAATTTTTTAAACTGACAAAGTACAGTTCCTGGGAACACTTTCAAGTATGTTTGGAACAAAACTAGGTAGGTGAATTTGCAATACTTTTTCAACTATAAATTTTTGGAAATCTAAATACAGATTTAGTATTTCTGATAAAACTTAGTATCTGAATTGAGATGTGACGTAAGTGTAAAATACACACCAGATTTCAAAGATTGTTTTGTAAAACTGTAAATATAAAATATTTATGCAGAATATTTTTATATTGGTTGCATGTCAAAATAATATTTTAGACACATTAGATTAAATAAAACTTATTATTGAATTAATGTCCCATTTCTTTTTACCTTTTTTAAGGTGGCTACCAGAAAATTTTAAACTACATGTATGGTTTGCATTGTATTTCTACTGGACAGTGCCATGTTGGACGACTGCATTTCAGTATGGCTGGGGCACAAGGCATGTAGTGAAATATGATGAGAAGTAAAAAGTGGTCAATATCTACCCAAAGGAAAAGAAATCATTATATCAAAAAGATACCTGCAGTGTTATGTTTACCACAGCATTATTCACAATAGCAAAGATATAGAATCAAAATAGCTTTATCCAACAGAGGACTGGATAAAGAAAATGTGGTATATATACACAATGGAATACTATTTAGCTATAAAAAAGAATGAAATCGTCTTTTTCAGCAATATGGATGGAACTGGAGGTCATTATCTTAAGTGAAACTCAGATACAGAAACAGAAAGACAAATACTACATGTTCTCACTCATAAGTGGGAGCTAAATAATGTATACACATGGAAGCAGAGTGTGGAATGAAGGACAATGGAGACTCATAGGGGTGGGCAAGGGTAGACGATGGGAGGTTGCTTGGTGGGTACAATGTGCATTTCTCCAGTAACAGAAGTACTGAAGACCCTGACTTCACCACAATGCAATATATCAATGTAGTGAAATTGCACATGTACCCCATGAATATATACAAATAAAAAAGTGGTCAATATCAGTGGCCAAATTTTTTACTATAATAGTGAAAGTAGATCTACAATAAGCAAGAAGCAGCCAATGGGTAGAGAGAAGCAGAGTGGGGATGGAGGAGAGAACATATCAATGGCCTATGGGACTTTGGTTCTGGAGGCCCATTACACCCTTTATTTTCTTTTTTTGTTATTTCAGAATATTATGGGGGTACAAACATTTTGGTTACATATAATGCCTTTGCCTTGCCCAAGCCAGGGCTACAAGCGTGCCCTTCCCCAATACAGTGCGCTCTGCATCCATTAGTTGAGTGTTTACCCACCCCTACCACCCCCCTCCCACCTGACCAGCACTCAATGAATATTACTAACATGTAATATTAGTAAGGTTAGTGTTGATCAGTTAGTACCAATTTGATGGCGAGTCCATGTGGTGCTTGTTTTTCCACTCTCGTGATACCTCACTTTGAAGGATGGGCTCGATCTCTATCCAGGATAATATAACAGGTGCTAGATCGCCATTGTTTTTTGTAGTTGAGTAATATTCCATGGTATAGATATACCATACTTTATTAATCCACTCATGTATTGATGGGCATTTGGGTTGTTTCCACATCTTTGCAATTGTGAATTGTGCTGCCATAAACATTTGAGTGCAGATGTATGTTATAAATACAATGTCTTTTTTTTCCTTTGGGTAGATACCTAGAGTGGGATTGCTGGATCAAATGGTATTTCTATTTTTAGCTCTTTGAGATATCTCCAAATTACTTTCCACAGGGGTTGTACTAATTTGTAGTCTCACCAGCAGTGAGTGTTCCAATCTCTCCACATCCACACCCGCATATGTTGTTTTGGGACTTTTTGATAAAGGCCATTCTCACTGGAGTTGGGTGATATCTCATTGTGGTTTTTCCTTTTTTTTTTTTTTTTATTGTTTGTTGTTTATAGGGGTACAGATGTTT
>RJWJ010032145.1:0-18705 GCA_004363605.1 Indri indri
GGATCTAGTGGTTCTCTAACAAGGGAGAGGTAGTGAACTGTTGTTTGAAAATTCATCAGGCAAGTTTAAGAAATCTTTTTTGTTTGGAAATATTATTATTATTAGAGGGGATTCAATGCTTTCATTTTTAAATGGAAGAGCTAATGGCTCAGAGAGAATTTGTTCCCTAGGGTGATAACTAGAAAGAGGCAGAAATGGACTAATCCTGCCTTTTTACACTCAGTTCAGTGCTCATTTGATCACTGACATTGGAATAGACATCTGCCAGGTATTTGGCAGATGTGCTCCGTCCTCATGCTCGGCTCTTGGCAACCCCAGTGGTTATTAGTGGCTATTGAGAAGGTTAATACCATTCAGTAGGCTCACGACCCAGAGAGGCACAAGCTCACTCAGGCACAGATAGGTTAGGAAGCAGGATGGATGGTGCTTCCTGGTTCCAATGGTCGTGGTGGCAAAAATAGGGGCAATCTAAATGGAAAACAGATTTGAAATCCTATATCTCATTCGGTAAGTTCAGGCTGACCTTCATCCACAGTAGAGTTATACAGTTACACCTCCCCATTATATAAGTGTAATAACATTTCCATTCCCCAAAGCAATTAGTTGCTCAGTCACCACTTGCTGAATGACTAAGGACATTATCCTCTAATGAGCCAATCTGATAATCAAATGATGATAGAATTCTGTTATCCTAGCAAAGGTGATCCTGCAGTTCTGAGAACACTTCGGCCAAATTGCAAAAATCAAAGAATAGAAAATAAGAAAGCAGTTTCACTTATCTTCAGTGGCTGCTATATCTTTGGTCCACTATTTATTGTCTTTTGCTCTCCAAACACAAGCAAAGAGAATTTTTCAGAGGAGTTATGGCTCCTTTATCAAAAATTCCACTATATCCTAGGCAGGTCATTCTGGTGAATACATAATAGATTAGGAATTGTCCATTTTAAAAGTTAACTTAAAATCCTGCTGACAAAATGCTCCTCAGTCATATATCTTGGTTGTAAAGCTTCTCTACTGAAACCAAAGGACATTTGCAGCTAGACCCTGGACCACAGTAACAAGCAAGGCAACAACTGGCAAAGTCTCAAGATATCAAAGTAAAGATGGCTTTGTACTTTTTTTTAAAAAATTGACAAAACTTCTAACTCCTATAAAGTTTCTATTCTATAGTCTAGGCATTTATGTTACTATCCCTGGCCCTGCTCCAAACATTTTTGGAACTTGTGTTTCGTGGCTGCCCAAAGATCTTACAGGTCATTCTCTGATTCTCCTGAATGGTATCAAAAATTCCTTTTCTGAGGGTGCATTTAGTCAGTGAGAAGTGGCCAGCATTATTTTAGGTCACGAGAAGGGCTGTCCAGCTCATTAAAACCATTTTGGATCAAAAACATGGAAAGCTGAATGCCTGTAAAGACATCACAAAATAAGAGTAAAGTCAATTCTAAAGCAAATTCTCAAAAATGCTTTAAGTAACAGCATCAATGAAGCAGTGACATCACCTCTGTTAATTGATCACTTATGTTGTTCTAAGCTCAATACCATGCCCTCTCACATGTGATAGCATTTGATCCTCCTAACAGCTACCTTCCCCTATATGAGTAGTGTAAGCTCCACAGTAAGGAAGAAAAATCTTGCTCAGTTCGAGAAAAGTCACCAAAAACACACAGTTGTAAATGGCAGAGCCTAGATTTCAAAGCAGATCTAATGTCAAAACCCATGCTGTTTCCAATTCTCAATTTTGCCCCTCAAAATATGGATGTAGCCTCACAAAGAGCTTAATCTCAAAGAAATAGCTTGTAATTGGACAAACAAGTCCTGGTGTACTGCTTTCATTACCTGATAATTAGCTAGTGCTGTTTTTCTCATCCCCACTCTCCCTTCAAAGCTTTAAAAGTAACATTATTCAAATCTTCCTTCAATTCTTAAAGTTCCCTCTTAGTGGTCTCCACTAACCACTAAGATCCCATGGTAGGAGAGACTTCTCCAGAGCTTTACCAGAACTTTGGCACCATAACATTATTTTAGAGCCACGTTTGCTCAGTGAACTAATCCAGTCGTGTCAATAAAAAGCAATGCTTCCTCTAGTACTGTATCACAAAAGGGAAAAAATCCAGTTCTTTGTTCAAGAGTCCCAGATTCAGTGACTTCATAAACCACATCTGAAATGGAAACCTTCTGTAGTACAGTCCACATGCTATGTTATCCATCTGTGCTCAACTGTCAGAAGATGACAGCTCTCAACAGGGTATACAGCTTTTGAAATAAACTTAGATTTATAAATATTCACGCTCCATTTTTGAGGGTAAAAAAAATAGCCTTAACAAACTGATATTAAAACCTAGAATATCCCAATTATAGAATAAATCTAATTAATTAGATAATCCAGGCTAGTGTTAATAATTACTTCTAAGTTTCTAATTTCATCTCAGAAGGGATAGAACTGAACACATACTATATCTGATAACTCATTGATACTGAGGTCTTGTAAGATAAATATGTGAGAAGAAAGAATATTCTTTCCTCTCGTGTAAATTTTTTGTCTCTTTAAATTAATGGTCTCTACGTGCTTCAAGCCACTATTTTCAGGTTGTTTTAAAAGAAGAAAGCACTTAGCATAACCAAACCGCAATTCGTATAGCAAGATGAATCACCATACCCCGGAGTCTTTAAAGAAAAATACAAAAAAAGAGAGGAAAGAAATAGGGGGGAAAATGTACCAAATTAAAAAAAAAAAAAGTTTCAAAGCAAGGCGAAGGAAATTAAGGCAAGTGAGAGGATAGGCCACATTCTTTAAAAAAGGGTACAATATTTCAATCCCTTTACCTGATGCTGTTACCAGGAGGCTGTCTGAGGCACCTGGTCTACAGGATGAGGCACTAACGGGGTTTATGGAAGAGCGAAAGGCAGTGGTGGTAGGAATGACAAGGGAACTGTCTGAACATGCAGGTTGGTTCAGTCCAGGGGTTTCAGCAGGCCAGGCACCCACCTGAGACGTGGCCAGGGCTGAGACAGCACAGCCTGCAGGTGCCACAGTTAAATCTATGGATGGTTTTGGTGGCAGCTGAGGGGAAGATGATTTAGGGAGGTTCTCCTCACTTATTACCCTGTTCCCTTGTGGCAAACTGGAAGGAGGCGAAGCCACAGTTTTGTTATCAACTTTGGCCCCTGCGTTCGAGGCCCTGCTGCTATCCATAATAACCTTGAGTTGGGGGTGTGGTGGAGAAGGAGTTTGGGAGAGCCCTGGCTTTTTTGGAGGGATAGGAGGAGGATTTCCTCTGTCTACTCGAGCTACTCCGGGAGTCTTTAAACTGGTCCGACCGACTGGAGGGTAGGCGCCAACGTCCCCTGTGGGGGACGTTCCAGGCCTTGGGGCAGCACCCACTTGAGGGCTTGTAAATCTCGACAGTGCTTGGGTCACAGTATTGCGAGCTAGTTGTTTGGCCACTAGGTTGTCACGACTCGTAGGAGAGACATCTCTCGATGGAGGACTTTGGGTAGTATTTCCGTTTTGGTCTGGGTCGTTGGCATTGCCCTGAAATCGAAATCTAGCTGCCTGGACGCGCGGATTGAGGCCGGGGGGCGCGCTGGCGCACGGCGACTGCGAACCGTGCGCGGGCGGGAGGCCGTGCGGGGCTGCAACCGGGCTCTGGGCGGCGCCGCTGGGCAGGGGGGCTGTGCTGCTCGTGAGATCTGGGGTCGAGCCCGTGCTCGGTCCGTTTTCCTCGATTCTGTTTGCACTTGCAGGTAGGAGAGCGGGTAGAGAGGAGCCGATCAAGTCCCCGTGGGAAGCCTGCCTGTCAATCCCTGGTCTGACCAACGCGGCACTGGCGCCCACGCTCCCTTTCGCGCTCGCGGGGACCAGGGGGCTCCCCGGGGAAGGCTTTACAGGTACAGTCAAAGGTGACTTCTTCACGTGGTCAGTGCTTTCTATCGCCAGGTCTGTCTGGCAAGCAACAGACCTCGTCAGAGGCCCTTCTGTTCCCACAGACATGGAAACCAAACGCCTGTCTTTTGTCTTGCGTGGGAGAGAGAGGCTCGGTTTGCTGTCGCTTCCCCTTTTCAGTTGCTCAATCATCTTCTTCATCTTGTCTATCTCCTCTTTGAGGTCAGTGGTGTGTGCTTCTTCTCGGTTCAGCTTGGCACGCAGCTGTTCCCGTTCGGTATCAAACTCAGAGAGCTGTTTTTCCATCTGAGCTTCCATGTCTGTGCTTCTCCGTTTCTCGGCGGAGAGTTCCTCTTCTAATTCATTCGTCTTTTTCTTCTCCTCTTCCAGTTTGGCCATGACTTCCTCTAGCTTCTGGGCCTCCTCGATGACTTTGCCCGAGAGCTGCTTGCACTCCTTGACCAGCATGAGGACCACCTGCTTGTTTTTGCCCCGCTCCTCCTCCAGGCGGGCAGCCAGCTTCTTGTGCTCCTGCTCCAGGGCTTGTAGCTGAAGCTTTTCCATTTCCAGCTGAAAGAAATTCACAGGAAAACCCCAATTAATACACACACTTTTCTTTTCACCAAAGAAGTGCTTTTTGTGAGATTTTTAAATTAATTTTCTAACAATTACATGGTTTGGGTTAGCAAAAATGCCACATTTTCAAAAAGTGTTGCGATCGGATAATATTTCAAAAACCTATTAGGATGTGAAAATAGATGTAAATGGGTTTATGGAAAACATCTAAATTACAATAGAGAAGTTTTTAATCTATTGAAGTTAACTACAGAAAAAGAACAATAATTGGATGCTTCAGATCACAGCACACAGTTCAGAAAGGTCTGTTTTCATAAAAATAGAGCTCTGTAAGGGAGCTGGTGAGACAAAAAAGGTTTAGTGCTCTAAAATTACGAACTCATCTCTGAGGTGCAGTATCATGAAAAGTGCTAAAAGCAGAGGACTTCGGTTAAATTCTAAGCCCCTATATTGCTGATTGTATTACTTAGCTAAGTAATGTAACTTCTTTGAGCTTCTTATCATGGGCTGTAGAAATCCTGTAAAATCATATATGAAAGTTCTTTGAAAACTATAAAGAGCTAAAGAATTATGTTATACTATAATCAGTGTCAGTGAACCCAAAGCCTGACCTTGTGTCCTCCTTTGATCCTGCTCGCTCCGGTAGCTGCATTGGCTTCCCTGGTGTTTCTTGCACATGGTCCTGCCTCAGGGTCTTTGACCTTGTTCTCTTTGCCTAGAATTCCACCACACACCTTCTCTTAGAGCTCTTGCGCTAAGCAGCGTGTGCACTGCACAAGAGTGACCAGGAGGAAGGATGAGTGGGGACAAAACTCTATTCCTTCCCTGCTCATTAAGTGTTTGCCCAGGAATGGGGCTGCATCTGCCTGGAGAGGGTGGGTGTCTTTTCCTTCACAAAAAGGCACTTTCTGCTTACCAAAGCCATAGGCCCCTAGGATGGGTGCTTCCCAGAGAAAAAACATTTTTCTAATTGATCAACCTAGAGAGAGAAGGAGCTTTTAAAAATCTCTCTCTCTAGAGGCGATTTTCTAATATACACAAAAGCACCCAACATCACAAGAGGCTGGCTCCTTCTTTCCTTTAGGACTTAACTGTCACCTTTACAGGGAAGACCTCCCTCCCTCACCACCCCATTGAAAATAACAGTCCCTCCACCCTTGTGTTTATGGCCCTTTGCTTAGTACCTCCACGCCCCCATTAGAAAGTGACTTCATGAGGCCAGGGACTGTGTCCTCAAGACCCAGAATGGTAGTACTGGCACACAGTGGTGCTTAATAAATTGTTGAATGCATGAATGAATGAAATTAACATAGCTCCCCAGAAACAACAAACTTCCCAACACTGATAGGGCTTTCTGGGTACATGGGCAGCCTTACGCTGCACTATTCTAACACGTCCCTGCAGGTTTCTCACTTCTCTCCAGGGGAGCATCCATCATGAGGGGCTCATGAAGGACAAACAACACACCCAGAGCCAGGAAGCAGGAGCCAGGTTGGCCCACAACACCTCACCTGCCCACGAGAGAAATTTCCACAGGTGGTCGACAAAGGGCTTCATGGTTCACAGAGGTTAGAGTAGATCTACTTGATTAAAGACATGGAAAGGACTTTTATTCTCCTCTAGGTGTTAAACACAAATATCCTCTCAAGAGAGTTAGTGCTTATTTAAGTCAGATTTTAGCAATTACAGAGGAAAAAAACACTCCTGTGACCTCAGTTGTGAGGATGTGCTCCTGTTCCTTACCCTGTTGTGAAAATCCACCAATCCATCACCCTCACAGAAAACAGTCACAGGACTAAAGGGGGAAAAAGGGACTCACATAGCCCAACTACATGTCAGAGATACTATTCATTTACTTCGGAATGCTTCTGGCTTTGATGAGCCGTTGCTGAATAGCATTGGGATGGGTCCCCTAAATAGGTGTCAGGAATATAGATAATTCTTCAAGAATAATTATACATATACTCTATTCTACTGTATGAAATTTTGGGGGCTACTTCATAAATAGATTAAGACTTGGGTAACAATGGTATGGTCATATACTATATTTATATGAGTATTTTATAAATATGGGTGTCTTGTAGAAAATTTGACTTATTATCGGCTAACGCACAATTAACTCTTCTGAAATACACCAACAGACTGCTGTTAGAAGACATACACAAAATTAGAACTATTAAGATTTAAAATGTATTTTATATTAATCCCAACAATAAAAAAATTCTTACAGTAATGTAAGAAAAAGTACAAACTAGGTCAACTCTCAGTTTATTTTTACATAATTAACCTCTGAAGGTGCAGAATTTTAAGAGCTACCCTCATTTTACAAAACAACTAACTAGAGGCCACATTAGTGATTTCCCGGATGTCATATCCCGCTAATGAGTGTCAGAATCGTGGCATTCGCTCTGGGTTCTGCTCGTCTCAAGCTTTCCCACCATAGCACACTTCTTGCCCATGGTAATTCTTCACTATGGATCATCATACTTCATTTTTGAAAAACTTTTTATCTTAAACTTCAGAACCTAATTGAAGAAAGAGTTCCAACTGGAGAGCAACTTCTAATCTCAGCTATTTATACAGAAAACTATACTCCTATAAAAGCATCCATAATTCTTTTGTATCTTTGTCCTTCCATCACTCGTGCTTTATAAATCCTAAATCAGACTAATACATGTCTTTTTTAATCCTACCACAGACAGCAGAGCACAGGGGAAACCTCACAACTGATGCACCTACAAAGACATGGTTCCAAACTCAATTAACCTCTGAGCCCCAACCATGGATCATTCTATCTGACTTTGTTTAGCTTCTTCTACCATTTCTAGGGGATATTTCAAACCTCTGCCACTTTCCCCAAAACTTCACCCAATGACCACTCAGACTGACTCTCCGTCTACCTTTACAGACTCCTTTATCAAGAAAATTCAAACTAACTCACCCCTCCACCCTGCATCCTATCTCCTCCCATAAGCTTTTTTATAGCCACACCAATTCACGTCCTTCCCTTCAACCTGAGGGAGAAAGGCTTCTATCTGTTAATGTTGAACTTTCCTTCAGCAATTAACTTCATTCTCTCCTGGCACCTCTGGGACTTGCTCCATCAGTTATCATGTTACTCTTTATAAATACCAAACATCTGGTCCTCTACAAGCTCCTTCCAATCAGTATATAAACATACTCCCATACTTTAAAAATAATTTTCGTATTAAAAAAAATTCCTTGACCATTTCAGCCCAGAGGCAAAGTTTTTGTGCTTAAGAGACTAAGAGATATTGTACGAAGTTCTGATCCCAAACTTATTAGCTGTGTGGCCTTGGTAAGTTATTTAAATATCAGTTCTACATGGGTCCTTTATTTGCACAATAGAGCAATACTGATAATTACTTTACGGTATTAAATGGGACAACATGTGTAAAACATGTTTAGTGCCTGGCACTAAAAAACGTTAAGTTTTCAATTCATAATACAATAGCTACTTGTGTTATTTTAAAATGTGTACTTTGCGCTGTTTTTTTCCCTCTGAAAACACATTACAGGTAAACAATGATCTAGGAAATAGACTACAATAAACCTGTAAATGGGTGTTTTTATAAGTTAGGTAGGGGTTATAATTCAACAATTATAAAGTATATCAGAAAAAATTCCACTTCTAATAATGGAGAAGTAACATTTGTGAGACTAAATCTTCTGCAGATAATAATTATAAATCCTTGAAAAACATTAATAAATAATGCTGTAAAGGCTCTTGAGCACAATAAAAGAGGTAGAAATGGGAGAGGAGTAAACCCTCCTGTTAGGAGCCAATAGCATTGGGTGAGATTTGCCCCTGTACAGCTTTTCAACTGGGGCCAACTCCCTATCCTGGCAGCAGAAGGTCAAGCACAAGCACCGGTTATATGGGCTCGCGGAGTCAAACGGGTGGGACTGGGGCTGCCACAAGTAACTCCACCAGCATCCTTCGTCGGTCCTTGAATTACACATTTATGAGGCAGACTCCACGCAGGCTGACAGAAGGTTTCTGATGAATGGCTGAGAGAACTGAGAAAAGACTTCAGCTGTAGCCAACCGCAAGGAGACAAGAGTTTAGAGCATGAATCTAACCAGGTTAACTGCCTACTAGAACAAAATACAACTCTTCAGGAGATAAGAGAATCCAGAGTCTGTACCATATCATCCTTAATGCCCAGTGTACAATAAGAAATTACTAGACATACTACAAAGAAATTAAGAAGAAGAAAAAGTGATCCATAGTCCAGAGAAAGCAGTCAAGAGAAACCGAGCCCAAGACGATCCACATTGGAATTAGCAGACAAGGACCTTAAAGCAGACATTTTCAAAGAAAATACGGTCAATGAGTGAGCAGAGGGGCAATCTTGGCATAGAAATGGAAAGTATAAAAATAAGAACCAAATGGAAGATCTAGAACTGAAAAGTACAATATCTAAAGTGACACAAAATTCACTGAAAGGGCTTAATAGCAGATTTGAGAGAGCAGGAAAAAAAAGACAATGAATTTGAAAATAAAGCAAAAGAAAGTATCCAATTGGGAAAGCATAGAAAAAAAAAATGATTCAAAAAAAATGAACAGCATCTTATTGATCTCTAGGACAGTATATAAAGTAGCCTAAATTCCATGTAACTAGAGTTCCAAAAAGAGAAAAAAGAATAGGAAAGAAAGAAAAAATGGCTCCCAAATTCACAAATTTGATATAAAGACAAACTTACCAATCCAGGAAGCTCAGCAACCTCAAAGCAGATAAATATAAAAGAGAATTATATCTAGGCTAAAACTGCTGAAAACAAAGATATGGAATAAGCTTGAAAGCAGACAAAAATTAAAGACACATTACATACAAAGAACCTATAACAAATGATGGTAATGATAATTATCTCTAAAATATATGAAGCAAAAACTGACAAAAATAAAGGTAGAAATAGACAAATCTATAACAATCTTCTCTCATAAATAAATCTAGATTAAAAAAATCAGCAAGAATATAGATCTGAATAACACTAAAAAAAACCACCTGGCCATTGACATTTATAGAGCAGAACACCCCAAAATGACAGAAGATGTAGTCTTTGCAGATGCACTTGCTGAGCTATTAAAAACTACCAATAGATTTCAAAAGGCTAAAATTTTACAGAATATGTTCTCTGACCACAGAATTAAATTATAAATGAATCATAATAAGATATTTATACTATCCCCAAATTCAAAAATGAAACAATAGACTTCTCAATAGTGAAAAGGTTTAAGAGGAAATCACAAAATTAGATGATATTTTGGGCTGAATGAAAATAAAAATACAACACACCAAAATTTGTGGGATTCAGTGAAAGCAGGGCAGCTAAAGCACAGGACAGAGAGAAATTAATAGCTTTAAATGCTCACAGCAGAAGAGTTGCCTCAAATCAATCATCCAAGTTTCACCTTAAGAAGCCAGGAAAAAGTAAGCAAATTAAATCCAAAGTAAGTAGAAGGAAACAAGTAACAAAGAAATCAAAGAAATAGAAAAGACAAATGACAGAGAAATTAACAAAGCCAATAGGTGCTTCTCATCCAAAAGATTAATAATATTGTTAAACATCTAGAAAACCAGATCAAGAAATAGAGAAAAACAAACACAAATTACAAAAAAACAGGAATGAAAGAAAGGATAGCACTGTGAAATGAACAAATGTTAAAAGGATATTGTGCCAATAAATTCAACAAATTAAAAAAACTCAAATTCCTCTGAAATACATAACTTTCAGAAATGACATAAAAAGACACAGAAAATTAGAACAGCTTTGTATTTTTTAAAGAAATTGAATTTATGATTAAAAATGTTTCCCCAAAGAAAACTCCTGGCTTAGAAGGCTTTACTGGTGAATTCTAGCTAAAATGAAAGAAAAGAAATGACGCCAAACTTATCCACACTCTTAGGAAGCAGAGGAGGAAATGCTTCCAATTCATTTCACGAAGCAAGAACTTCCTTCATACAAAAAACAATTTTTAAAAAAATTTACCAAAAAAATCCCTCCTACACATAGACACAAAACTCCTTAGGAAAGCGCAGGCAAACAAAACCTAGCAATATACAAAAACAGCAATAAAAAGGTGACCAACTGAGATTTACTTCAGGGATCCAAGTTGGTTTAATATTTGAAAATCGATTTGTGTAATTTATGTTAAAAGAGGTAAAACCGTGATTATGTCAATAGATGCAGATAACCATTTTACAAAATTCAAAACCCATTCATGATAAAAACCTTTCAACAAAGTTAGAATGAAACCTCAAATGAGATAAAGGGCATCTATAAAAAGCATGGCTAACATCATACTTCATGGTGAAATATGGAATATTTTCTCCCTAAAGGAAAAGACAGTGAAGTCCGCTGTGACTACTTCTATTCAACATTGTACTGAAGGTTCTGGTCATTGCAATAACGGGCAAAAAAAGAAGAGAAAGAAAGGCAGGCAGGCAATTTGGAAAGGAAGAAGTAAAATGTGCTCTATTTATAGATAACACGTTCGCTTACCTAGAAAGTCATGTATAATAACTATAAAAACCGCTAGAACTATTTAAGTAATTTAGCAAGATCACAGGAAACAATGTCAACATAAAAAATTCAATGGAACACCTGAATACTACCAGGAAACATATGGAAATTACAAAAAAAAAACATGATTTACAATAGTATCAAAAAATAAAATACTGAGAAGTAAACCCAACGAAATACATGTAAGACCACTACACAAAATGTTGCTAAGAGAAATTAAAAACCTAAATAAATGGAGAAATATACTATAATTGTGGCTGGAAGACAATTTTATTAAGATGTCAATTCTTACAAAATTAGTCTACAGAGTCAATGAAATTTCAATCCCTGCAAACTTTTGGAGAAACCAACAAACTGTTTTTACTTTCTTTTTTTAATGGAAGCACAAAGGATCTAGAATAACCAAACAATTTTTATAAAGAAAAACAAAGCTGGAAAACTTACAGTTCCTGCAGGCTTATATGTAACTGAAGTTCCACTACAGGTAAGACCAATCCGTGATTAAAAAGCCAGAATAGTGGTTGCCTGAGTTGGGAGAGGGCCTTACCGGGAAGCGACTCCAAGAAACTCTCTGTAGCGTCAGAAATATTCTCTATCTTGTTAGAAGTGCAGATTACACAGGTATATGCATTTTCAAAACTCATCGATATGTATGCTTAAGATATGTGAATTTCACTTCATGTAAATTTTTCCTTAAAAATCTGTAAACAAATATTGAACTGTATATTGGTCTTTTACAGTTGTATGAATTAGCAATTCTGAAACTACTGTGTGTTCTATACTTGAATAAACAAGTAACTATACTGAAGTACAATGGAAGCTGGGTTTCTCACTGTCGGAGAAAGTATAAATAGAGAAAAGGACTGGAACATACCCCATGGATTTGGATTAGGATCAGGGATGTCAGTATCAGTACGAACATGGTTTGATACAGAGAGAGAAACAGACAAAATATAGATGTGTGTACATATGAATGTGATAAATATATATAATTTCCTAGCTCTAGATTTGTTTCTAAATACCATTTTCCATCAAAAAGGAAACTACTCCTTCTGGAAGAAATGGCTAATCCCAGGGTTTGGGATAGGGAAAATACAAGATGAGCCTGGAGTATCTTGCTGCAAGAAAGTAAGGAAGTACTCAAAGAATGATGGGAATAGATTAAAAGGAGGCAGTGTAAAAAGGCTCCCACTGGCCAAATCTGGACAGATAGTGATAGGAAGTCTCTACCTCGTGAGTAAGAATCCATGACTCCACACTGATGTAAATGATAAACAAGTCAAATAAAAGACACTATAGCACAGTGGTTAAGTATGTGGACTGTAAAGGCAGACTGCCTGTGTTCAAACCAGTACGCAAAGTTGTTCAAATTCTCTGTGGCCTCATTTTTCTTCTGTTTAAAATGGGGATGATAACAGCCTTATTACATAATATCCTAAGGATCAAATGAGTTAATTCCACAGGGAATGGCATACACTAAGTAAATGCTCTGTGAGCTCATTACATTTCAGGGGAGTCCCTTAAGCTCCCGGGATTTAACTACGTAATCTTTAAACACCTCCCCCTCCCATCCCCACCAAGAGTCATTGATTCTCTCCTACATTGACTTCTCCTATAAAGTAACTTCTCCTATAAAGTAACTTCATATTAATATATACAGTAACAAATTTGTAAGGATTGTTCAGGTCAGCATATTAGCACCAAGTGTGCACTTATTCAAATTTGAGTGATCTGAGTATTAGTTTGTTCATACACTGTTACAGCAATGTTTTAAATAATCTCTGGAGAAAAAAATATCTAATGAGCTGCTACTGTGTACAAAGAACCACACTAGAAATACTAAGGCTACAAAATTGCATAAACTCCATTTGATTCCAGGGCCTTACAAAATTTTTAAAGAGATGATCAGATTGCAGGACTATATACTAAGTTAAAAAGAAACCACAAGTATACATGAATTACTGAGTTCCAGCTGACTTTGTTATATTAATATCATTGTCCAATTTATATCTACTCCTGACCCCTTTCAAGTAGGGGCTGAGGGGAATTTTGCATGGAGCAGTTTCACCAAACCCTTTTGCAGAAAGCAGTGGATTGTGTGGAAGAGCTGAGAAGAACTAACGCGGCTTCACGGCTAGTGAGAAAGTGGGTGGTTGCTCCCAGAATAGCATCCAGATTGGGAGCCATGAATGAGGAGGCACCAAACACATGTTTTTACAGAATGAAAGGGAAAACTATGTAGGTGGGAGCATAGCAGCAATGTAAAGGGAATTAGTTCTAATTCAAAGTGGAAAACAGAAAAGAAAGCAATTAAGGTCATTTATAAAAGGAGAAAACAAAGTACATATTTGTCATACCACAAAGTACTCTTATGACATCTAACTATGTTTCCTTATTGCTTCCCTAACCCCCCAAATCTTTTAACATTCTTTGCATCCCTGACCTCTTCTCCACCTGGTTACTCCAACCCACCTGCTAAATCCTGGTAAACAAACATATAACAATAACATGTTAAAAGATCTTTTTCACTTTCTTTTTTTTTTTTTTTTAAATCTCAAAAGGGCTGTAGCTACCACTCAGTGTTTGGGCTCTGCAGTTCTCATCTGCCCCTTCCTCTGAATTTAGAGTTTCAAGAGTGGAAAGGCAAGCCCTGCAAGCAGGGCTTTGACTCATTTCTATTTACATGAATCAGGCAAACTGCCCTCTCCTGAAAATCTCTGCTCGTAGCCACAGATCTCAGTCTCCAGATCCCTCTTGATAACTGCTCTGCAATGCTCCTGGGGAATCAAAATGCATTTTGAAATGTAACAATGAATTATACAAAAAAGACCCGGGAATGAGCTAATCATTCATGTGCAAAATGTCCTAAATACTCTTCCCCAAAATATCATTAAAGATGATTCTCAACCATATTGGTATTGAATGAAAATCTAGAGAGCAATTTAAAATTAAAATATATCTATATATATGATAGGGTAACCATTATATAATGAGAGAGCACTGAATACAAATGGCAGAATAAAGTACAATTGTTTATAATATGAAGAAAAAGGCATATGAAATCAAGTAAACAAAGCGAATAATTTGTTCATTTCTAACCCATTTGCCATTTCTTGGGTTGTCTAATACTGCCAATTCCTTCCTATATTAAGAGAATTCTCCACCTTACGCTTCTCCCCTATAGAAGCTAAACATGTCCAGTGGTTGTTTTCTTGATCTTCCGTGTAGCTTATGCTTGACCAATCACATGCACCCGCCTTAGGCTTCAAATAGGAAATGAATGAGGCAATGAAGTAGGGCCCGGGGAGGCACCACCCAGGACTCAGGAACCAGAGCGGCAACGGCAGTGTGCTGTCTGGCATCAGTGGGGCGGAGGGGCAAGCCGCAGCATCCACCTCTCATCAGAAGCATCACCTGCTGCAGGCTGGCTGTGTAGAGAGCACTTGTCTGTGATGCTTGCTGGTAAGAGCTGGTCCCCAGCCATGCTGAGCCATGTTATAAGCCAAATTATGTTTCTGTAAGCCAGTCAGTAAATGCCCTTTCTGCCTAACTCACTGACCATTGGCTTCACCTGCCCAAAACTAAGAATCCTGTCTGAGGCATCTATTGCCATGCAACTCACCTAATTATACCGAGCTGCCACCTGGAAGAAATTGTATCTAATACATAAACCTATTTTTAGTGTTTTTACTGGTGAAAATAATTGCTCCCCCTCTTAATTTCCTAGTTATTATTTTGGCTTCTTACTTTTAAAGCCTCTGCTTAAATCAAAAGCTCTTTCCTATTTCTGGGCTAAAAATTATGCTTAAAAATTATGAATAAAATATTTGAAAATATACGGATTTTCTCCATACTGTTCAGATAAATTTGAATAGAAATTCTATTAAAAGATGATGCACAAGATTAAAAACAAAAAAACAAATATCATTACACCCTGGGTAACTGGCTCAAAATGGGAAGTAGATTACTGGAGGCAAAGTTCCCCGTGATGATTACTCATTAGCTTATTCAAAGTGGCTTTATAGGCTCAGTCCATTTGCCAAATTGACTCTTGCCCAAATTTCCCTGGCACACAAATTACCAGACAGTTAACCCTCCTATTAGAAGTCTCAGCAGGAACCAACGCATGAATGAGCACGGAGTCTCTTCTCCTGCCCTAAGAGGCCAACCAGAGCAGCGCTCAGGCCAAATGTCTTAGAATTACCAAAGAGATATGCCCAGCGTCGGATAATAAATACTTCAATTGTAGATAGTGGGGCCTTTGCTTTCCCAGACTTTCACTCTGGCAGTGATTTAAAGAACTGGACCCATTTAAAATAATGGATTTTTTTTTTCCCTTACTGCTTTTAGATTTCTAAAGCTGCAATTTACTCTACATGTAAGCAAGGGAATGGAAGACATTTGGTTAAAATATTTACTTTCAGGGCTAAGAGGAACAGGTAATTCTGTTAAAAAGATGACTTTGGTGTTTCTACTTTTATCGCCTGATGTGATATTTTCTTTATAAATTAAGCCATAGGGTAAGAGTGTGAAACAGTAATTCTCACATGCTGTGATCTTCTGGAATAGAATATTCTTTAAGAACAAAAGGTAGCCCTCCCTGTCAGAGCGACTCTTCACTGAAGTTACACAGCCAATGAATCTGGCCATAAAGGACTCCTGTATCCCTGTTATACATGGGAGATGGACCACTGGCTCATTTTATATTAGCCTCTCAGGACCCATAGGACAGAAACAATTTCCTTTCACAACCAGCCAGGTTGGAAATGACCCAGTCATTCAGAAACAAACAGGATGTAAGTTGATTAAAAAAAAAAAATCAGCTAGATAATAAAATCTTTGATTAAACTAGAAATGTTCCTTTTTCCCCTAAAAAAGAAATAAGTAAAATGAATGCATAAAGTGAAATTTAGGGAAGTATGCATTTTTCATATATTAAATGAAAACAAAATATTTTCTTGATTTTTGATAATGCAGCATAAAATCCAGCATAAATAATTTATTATGAAATAGCTCATTTGACATGTTAAGAACATAATTGAAACGTAGCTCATCCAAGAAATACAAATGAGTTTCAGTGACATCAGCTGAAATACATTGGCTCTTGCTTATGTGGTTTGTGGGGAGTTTTGAAAACCTCCAGAGACTTCAGTGGTTGTCTGCAGGGCTTTGTAGAGGGTTTGCAAAGTCCGGACTAAAACTGATTTTGCCCCACATCCATGGAAGTCCTTCTATTCTTCCTATTTTACTCAGTGCTTTAGTTTTCTACCGTGTAACATGCTGAGGAAAGCATATTCAACACCTATACCAGAACAATGGCATTCATATGTTAATGTAAGATATAATTACAGGGAAAAGACACACATACTAACCGACAATATCATAAATATTTACAGGGTAGTGCATTCAGGTTAATTGTCAATCAAGTGTTAAATGTGAGATATCAAGTATTCTCTGAAGGCTGGAAGTGGTGGCTCATGCCTGTAATCCCAGCACTTTGGGAGGCCAAGGCAGGAGGGTCACTTGAAGCCAGGAAATCAAGACCAGCCTTGGCAACATAGCGAGACCCATTTCTACAAAAATTTTAAAAATTAGCCAGGCATGGTAGTATATGCCTGTAATGCCAGCTACTCAGGAAGCTGAGGTAGGGGGATTGCTTGAGGCCAGGTGTTCAGGGGCTGCAGTGAGCTATGATCTCATCACCGTACTCTAGCCTGGGTGAAGGAGGGAGACACTGTCTCAAAAAAAAAAAAAAAATTCTGAAAAAAAATCAAAAGAAACATTTGAATTCATACTTTAATAATGGTGGGGGAGAACATATTATAGTTTTAATTCTAATCATACCAGACAGGATTAGCTTCTCTGACTTCCTCACTCTCTTGTTTAATAAAGGGAATTAACAGTCTTGGCAGAATATTGACAGGACAAATTTTAAATTTCTATTTCCTTATGGCTGATTGCAGTAAGTTTTTATCAGGCTCAGTACTCTTTGAAGCATGTACTCAAGGGCAGGAAATCTGTGTGTGTCGGTGGGGGATGGAGGACGGGGGAAGCAGCTTGGTTTAAATGAAACACATGTGAGCAAGAGGCTAGATGTCTGCAGCTGACACAGCCATCATATCCCAGAGGTGAGTTTGACACTAACCAGGACTTTCAGATGACACGTTCTGAGACTGGATATACCATGAGAACTTTTATTCTAGTCTCCTCATGCTATTTTCCAAAGAAATAATAAAAAACAAAATCATTTCTAATTGCAAAGAAATATTTTAGACAGAGATGGATAAAATAAGTTGGGGAGGCCACCGCATAATCAGAGAGTTCTGGCTGCATTGCCAGATTACCCACCTAGCAGCCAAGAATGTCTTATGGAACGAAGTCCAAAATCAGTATCGCTATTTTAAAGAAAGTATCGAAGTAACTACTATGGGAACACAATTTCTCTGTCATGCTTCCTTTATGGCTTAATGTTGAGTTACATTTTAAACACTTTAAGTTACATTTTAAAAGGGACACCAGAATCTGCCAGCATCTTGCACTTCTAAGTATTTATTGCAATCCTTCCTGGAAATATAATATTTAAGAACAAACAACAACCTCAGAGATGGTTTCTTCATGCGACACTGTGTTATGGGGAAAATAGCGGTTTGAAAGCCTCAATACCTTCTTTTGTCTGCTCTCAGCGGCAGCCAGCTGTGTGGACATCCTTTCTTGCATTTTTCTGCAGTGGGCCATGACTGCTTCAAGGATGGAGAGGGGGTTGGTGCAAACTGGCTTCTTCTCTTTGTCACCGGCACCTGCTTCATAGTCTCTCTGAAGTGCCAAGAATGGGTCGTTTAGATTAAATCTCCCATACCGTTCCTGGATAAATACCTCCTTCCTGCGAGCCTATAACAAAATTAGAGAAATGTATTGAAGAAAGAAATGAAAATACACAGATATTTATAAGAAGGTTTTGTGATTACTTTTCCAAATAGCATTCACAACTGCTGTGGGTGATGGCTGACGTCAGGTGGTGAGATGCGAATGTGACCCCCATTCTCTGACTAGCTGGCATGCCATTCAGTCCGCTTTCAAATTTTCTTCAAGAATGTTGTCTTTTACATTGTAAATGATGCAAATGTAGTTTTTCCCATGATGCCATAACTCCCCCAAGGATGTAAATTTAAGGTGTAGTCTTTTCTGATTTAAAGTAAAATCAGAAATACTGACGATTAAAATAACTTTTAGCAAAAGTTCAAAAATGAACAAAATCATCTCTGTATTAATAGAATTTATATTTCAAATAATAATTATCAGGTTGAATCATAAAAAAAAATCTCCTATACATTTTTTATAGCCAGAAAAAAATTATAAGGATATTTACTAAAGAAGAAAATACTTTGTGACATGTTTACATAAAAATAAAAATCACAATATTCATATTTTATAAAGCTTGACCAACTATAAAAGCCTTCGGAAAATTTTAAAAAGTACAACGATCTCCTCATCACTGAAAGGCATTAAAATGTAGTTCACAGAATCCCTGGAAAGAATGCAACCTAATTATACTCTAAATGTCAGTCCATCAGTGACAAAGTTAATTTCACACCCATGTAATGAGCACCAAATGCAATTTTCTATAATTAACCTACCACGGTCTCTGCATAAAATGGAAAACAGCAGTAGAAATATATTGAAAACTAGCAACATTTTCC
>RJWJ010032146.1:0-18707 GCA_004363605.1 Indri indri
TTTGTATTTTCTTTTCCTACTATAAATATTCATAAAATAAGATTGTAAAATACAGTAAAGAATAAAAATATAAATGATTATTTGCAAAAACAGCACATCTTAAAATGTATTTTGTTATGTCTCCATGTTTCACATAAGCAATTACAAGTGAATATATGTGTCAGAGAAGTCTGAAAAGACAAATATCAAACAAATCTCTAGCATATTTCAAAATCATTTTGTCACAATCATAGCAGCCTGATATCCACTGCAGTAAAAAATATGTTAATTCACCTCTCTCCCGTGATTTTCTATCCTTCCTTTTCACATGTAAAAGATAGCCATAATGCCTGCATGTTTCTTAGAGTAATTTTGTTGGAGTTTTCTAATCTTTACCATTGGCAATTTTATCTTCCTTGTGGGCCTGTTTCCATTTTATAGAGACAGCATCCTATGGAAATCTCCAGACAGGGAAAATGGGGGCTGCCTTCTCCTCCTCATGTAATGCTAATAGAAATTCCATCCCTTTTGTTAACCCTTTGGAAATGCCAAGCAATGATTTACAACTCCTCACCCCTGCAGGGCCTTTGTAAAGAAATCACCCAGATGGTGTGAATCACTCTTGCACAGTGCAATGCAGAACTACGGATTGCAGGAATGTCTTGGAGGTTTGTGCACTCAGGACAAGGCATGAACTAGCCATGAAGAAAGTGACAAAGAAAACAATAATGGAGCCCAAGTTTGAAGCCTGTACCCTGGAATCCCCAGAGTGAAGAGAGTGAATCTGTATGAAGAATCACCCGTGTTTATCGAAGGTGATGTTTAATTGGAACTGAATATATTAAATTGATATATTAAAGACAAAAATAGGACCATAGATATAGGCGCGCACATGTACACACACACACACGCACACACACACATTACACATACATATAATATATGCATGCATTCTTTCTTTTTAGGGGTGGTTTTCAATACATAACATATTTTAGAGAAAGGATTGGCAAACTTTTTCTAAAAAGGGATAGATAGTATATATTTTTGGCTTTCCAGGTCACATCCAGTGTGTGTCTCAACTATTCATCTCTATTGTTGTAGCACAAATAGCCACAAACAATATGTGAATGAATGTATGTGGCTGTGTTCCAATAACACTTTAATTATTGGCACTGACATTTGAATATCACACAATTTTCATGTCATTAGATGTATTTTTTTTTCATTTTGTTCAACCATTTAAAAATGTGAAAGACATTCTTAGCTTGTTAGCTATACAAAAATAAGTGGTGAGCTGGATTTGGCCCACAGTTATAGTTTGGTGACCCCTGCTTTAGAGGGTCAAGATCCATGGAATAAAATATAATTTTATGACATCTAAAATTTGAAAGTATGTTAGATTTGAGGAAATCTCTTACTACTTAACAGAATTCATTCTCATTAATGGATATGCCTATTTTAAAGGACTCAAATAATCACAAGTTAGCTCTGTATCCTTTGTGTTTCTGCTATAGTTGTTACACAGCACATTTCCCATCTCCTGCCAAGTTATCAACGATTTTGACTGTTTTTTAAAAGCTATCCTGCACCAGAGAGCCACCATTTGAAATTTAATAATGCATACTGAAAATAATTACTATAAATGGCTACCAAATATAAATTACCAAATAAAGTTAAAAACAAAGAAATTTATGTCCTCTTCTTATTATATACATGTCTTCACACTGGAACTTTAATTTGCTGTAGTATTCAATTTAATTAAAGAACTTCAGCCAAAACTCTGTTTTTCATAATTATCTCATTGCTAAGGTTTTAAAGTCAAAATAAACGTTGGGAGAATCTTAAGGTAGGTACATACACACACACACACACACATATGTGATTAATATATATTATATTAATATAATCCCCCAAGGAAGAAAAGGGTTTGAAATAAGTCAATGGCTGACCTATAATCCTAGCACTCTGGGAGGCTGAGGCGGATGGATTGTTTGAGCTTAGGAGTTCGAGACCAGCCTGAGCAAGAGCAAGACCCCGTCTCTACTAAAAATAGAAAGAAAGTAGCTGGACAACTAAAAATATATAGAAAAAATTAGCCAGGCATGGTGGCACATGCCTGTAGTCCCAGCTACTTGGAAGGCTGAGGCAATTCTAAGTATGTATACAATTCTAAGTATGTATGCACCCAACTTAGGTGCACACAGATTCATAAAGCAAACTCTACTTGATCTAAACAAAATGATAAACAGCAACACCATAATAACTGAAGACTTCAACACCTCTCTGACAGCACAGGACAGATCCTCCAAACAGAAAATTAACAAAGAAATAATGGACTTAAACAGAACTCTAGCACAAATGGGCCTGACTCACATTTACAGAACATTCTACCCCAAAACCACTGAATATACATTTTTCTCATCAGCTCATGGGACATTCTCTAAGATTGACCATATCCTAGGTCACAAAGCATGTCTCAAAAAATTTTAAAAAAACAGAAATTATACCATGCATCTTCTCAGATCACAGTGGAATAAAATTAGAAATCAACTGCAACAGAAACTCTCATCTCTACACAAAGCCATGGAAATGAAACAACCTTCTGCTGAATGATTATTTCATAAATGAGGAAATCAAGATGGAAATCAAAAGACTCTTTGAACTAAATGACAAAGGAGACACAAGTTATCAAAATCTGTGGGACACAGCTAAAGCAGTCCTGAGAAGAAAGTTTATTTCCATAAATGCCTGTATCAAAAAGAAAGATCACTAATAGACAATCTAATGAATCATCTCAAAGAACTGGAAAAGGATGAACAGACTGACCCCAAATCCAGCAGAGGAAGTGAAATTCATAAGATCAAATCAGAACTAAATGAAATTGATAACAAAAAAACTATATGGAAGATTAATAAAACAAAAAGTTGGTTCTTTGAAAAAATAAACAAAATTGACATGCCTTTGGCTACACTAATGAAAGCAGAAAAGATAGAACTCTAATAAGATCCATCGGGAATGAAAAAGAAATAATAACTGATGCCACGGAGATATGAAATATCATCTATGAATATTATAAAAACCTTTATGCAAATAAACTGGAAAATGTGGAGGAAAGGACAAATTCTTAGAAACACACAGCCTCTCTAGGCTCAACCAGGAATTAATAGAATTCCCGAACAGACCAAAATCAAGTACTGAAATTGAAACAGCAATAAAAAACCTTCCTAAAAAGAAATGTCTCTGACCAGATGGTTTCACACCCAAATTTTACCAGACCTACAAAGAAGAAATGGTGCCTATCCTGCAGAAATTATTCCACAACATTAATAAGGAAGGAATCCTCCCCAACATATATTATGAAGCCAAAATAACCCTGATACCTAGGCCAGGAAAGGATTCAACAAAAAAAGAAAACTACAGACCAATATCCCTTATGAGTATAGATGCAAAAATTCTCAACAAAATCCTACCAAACCGAATACAGGTGCTTATCAAAAAAATAATCCATCATGACCAAGTTGGCTTCATCCCAGAGATGCAGGGATGGTTGAACATACGTAAATCTATAAATGTCATTCACCACATAAATAGAAGCAAACACAAAGACCATATGATCTTCTCAATAGACGCAGTAAAAGCATTCGACAAAATTCAACACCCTTTTATGATAAGAACACTCAACAAAATAGGCATAGACAGGGATTACCTAAAAATAATACAAGCCATATGTGACAAACCCACAGCCAACATCATGCTGAATGGGGAAAAATTGAAAGCATTCCCACTTGGACTGGAACCAGACAAGGTTGCCCTCTCTCACCGCCCCCATTCAACATAGTGCTGGAAGTCCTCGCCAGAGCAATCACATAAGAGAAGGAAATCAAGGGCATCCAAATGGGGGCAGAAGAGGTCAAACTATCTCTCTTTGCTGATGATATGATCTCATACCTACAAAACCCCAAAGATTCTGCCATGAGATTACTGGAATTGATAAACAAATTCAGCAAAGTCTCAGGTTACAAAATCAATGTACAGAAATCAATAGCATTCCTATACACCAAAAACAGTCAAACTGAAAACCAAATCAAAGACTCAATACCCTTCACAATAGCAACAAAGAAAATAAAGTACCTAGGAATATATTTAACTAGGGAGGTAAAATACCTCTACGGGGAGAACTATGAAACACTGAGGAAGGAAATAGCAGAGGATGTAACAGGTGGGAAACCAACCATGCTCTTGGGTTGGCAGAATCAACATTGTTAAAATGCCTATACTACCCAAAGTGATCTACAGATTCAATGCAATCCCTATTAAAATAGCAACATCATTTTTTACAGATACAGAAAAAATAATTTTATGCTTCATATGGAACCAGAGAAGACCCCGTATAGTAAAAGCAATCATTGGCAAAAAGAACAAAATGGGAGGCATCAATTTAGCAGACTTCAAACTGTACTATAAGAATTCTAGAAGAAAACATTGGAAATACTCTTCTAGACATTGGCCTAGGCAAAGAATTTATGAAGAAGATCCCAAAGGCAATCACAGCAACAACAAAAATAAAAAAAATTGAACCAGATCAAATGAAAAACCTTTTGCACAGCCAAAGAAACTCTCACGAGAGCAAACAGACAACCTACAGAATGGGAGAAAATTTCGCATGGTACACATCCGATAAAGGGCTGATAACTAGAATCTATTTAGAACTCAGGAAAATCAGCAAGAAAAAAATCAAACAACCCTATCAAAAAATGGGCAAAGGACATGAACAGAAACTTTTCAAAAGAAGACAGAGTAATTGCCAAAAAACATATGAAAAAATGCTCAACATCTCTAATCATCAGGGAAATGCAAATCAAAACCACAATGAGATATCACTTGAAGCTCTGACTTGGGGGGGGGGAAGGGCAGCATACGTAACCTAAACATCTGTACCCCCATAATATGCTGAAATAATAATAATAATAATAAAGAAATAGAAAAAAAAAACAAATGCAATGAGATACCACTTACCCCCAGTGAGAATGGCCTTTATCAAAAAGTCCCAAAACAATAAATGCTGGCGTGGATGTGGAGAGATAGGAACACTCATACACTGCTGGTGGGACTGCAAACTAGTGCAACCTCTGTGGAAAGCAATATGGAGATACCTCAAAGAGATACTAGTAGATCTACCATTTGATCCACCAATCCCATTACTGGGAATCTACCCAAAAGAACAAAAGACATTCTATAAAAAAGACACTTTCACTCGAATGTTTATAGCAGCACAATTCACAATTGCAAAGATGTGGAAACAACCCCAGTGCCCATCAGTACTTGAGTGGATTAATAAAATGTGGTATATGTGTACCATGGAGTTCTACTCAGCCACAAAAAACAATGGTGATCTAGCACCTCTTGTATTATCTTAGATAGAGCTGGAACCCATTCTAATAAGTGAAGTATCCCAGGAACGGGAAAATAAGCACCACATGTACTCACTATCAAATTGGTTTTAACTGATCAACACCTAAGCGCACATATAGGAATAACATTCATCGGGTGTCGGGCAGATGGGAGAGGGGAGGAGGGGATAGGTATACACACACATAATGAGTGCAATGTGCACTATCTGGGGGATGGACACAGTTGAAGCTCTGACTGGGTGGGGGCAGCAAGGGCAATATACATAATCTAAACATTTGTATCCCCATAATATGCTGAAAAATACATATTATTGTGTAATTTGATTTTTTAAAAATTTAACTCTATGTCAAGAGCATCCCTTTAAATCAATACATCTAGATCTCTCACATTAAATATAAGTGTGGTATTTCAGAGTAGCAAAATTATTAATTTAGTCGCTTATCCACTTAGTCACTTATCTATTAATTTAGTCACTTATTCACTGATGCATATTCAATTTGTTTTCGATTTATTATAAACAATGCTTTAATAATGAACATTAATAGTTAATATGGGCACATTAGAGTAACTGTTTTCCGTATTTAAAATGTTGTTGAACCCAAGTGCCCATAAATCCATGAGTGGATTATTCAAATGTGGTATATGTATACCATAAAATAGTACTCAATTACAAAAACAATGGTGATCTAGCACCTCTTATATTATCCTGGATACAGCTTGTGCCCATCCTCCGAAGCGAGGTATCACAAGGATGGAAAAATATGCACCACATGTACTCGCCATCAAATTGGTACTAACCAATCAACACTAAGGTGCTCACATGGTAGTAATATTCACTGGGTGTTGGTCAGGTGCGGGGGTGAGGGTGGGTAAACTCACGACAAATGGATGCAGTGTGCACTGTTTGGGGGAAGGGCACACCTCTAGCCCTGGCTTGGGTGAGGCAAAGGCATTACTTGTAACCAAAACGTTTGTACCCCAATAACATCCTGAAATAAAAAAAAATAAAATAAAATAAAATGTTGAATTGTGGGGATCCTCTCCCACCTTCCCTAATCTAACTTTTCTTTTTCTCTCCTTTCACTTTCTGAAACCTACTACTTTTTAATTGACTTTTGAATAGATTTTATAACCCCTTAGTTTAGTCATCTACCAATTACAGCAGACTTCACAGGTTGAATTTTTGGATCATATAGTTTTTGCAATTATTTGTTGCCAAGTATTCTCAGTCATTTAAATTTCTCTGTGTTATGGGATTTCTTAACCTCCCAAGTGCTTATGGTACCACTAACTTGGTGGGAGGCAGGGTCCAGCCAATGAGGACTTGTCATCTATTGCAGCTAAAAATGGTATGTGCTTGGTAGCTCTAGTGTTAATGTCCAAACTGAGCATGGATAGCCTCTTAACTGAAACAATTAATTTAGGTAAATTAAATCCATTCCTTTCACTTGATCTTAGTTGCCATAATACCAGTTATACTACTTGCTATGAAATGCTTTGGGAAATATGAGTACTTGGTTGATGACTTTATTCTGCTAGAATTTTCCTCAACCACTTTTTATCTTCTTAAAATTTTTCCTTCTTTTTCTCTATCAGATTTTGGGATGCTGACAAGCCTAAGATTGTGGGAAATTAGAGTACTAGAAAAATAAGGGCCCAGGAAATTGAGAAAATTACTTAAAGAATTCCTACTCAGCAGAAATGTTCCCTGTGCCCCTGAATCCACTTTCACTATATTGAATTTCTTGATGCAATCAAGTATTCAAACGTAGAAAATCTATAAGAATTTTCAGTGTAACAAATACCATTGATTTCCATCCATTTTATTTTATACCACATAATTGCTAAGAATAACTGGTTCCTCACATATATTTTAAACATCAGATTTCCTGTGGAACATAGGAAGAACTGAATTATATGATATTTTTCTCTTTAACAATTGTGCAATGTAAAATGATCAAGGGGCTCAGAATTGGGCTTTAGTCAGGGACTGCTATTTACCAGCTATGTGATCTTGGTCAAATCATTTAACTTCTTTGGTCCTTGATTTCTTAATACATAAATTAAGGGGAAGGAAAATAGATTTTTCTAAAGAATATTCTAATTCCAAAATATGACCCTTTGATTCCATTGAGGACAGTATCTCATTAAACTAGGGCCAGTGGTGTCCCTTAAAATGAAAATGTCTTGATATGATTGCCATTGTAATGTGCCAGAGTTCTGAAATTAAATCAATAAAATGAAATCCTTACAGCTCTTTCTTATGCATGGCTTTATTGTGTGATGTTAAACAGCTGTTGTATTCTATTATGGCTGTAGCCCTTTGGTTCTGGTTGAAATAACTCCTATGTGTATACTGAGAAATAAGGCTAATGCATGATTCAGCACCTTTATAAATCAAAGATTCTATTACAGGCAGAAAATAGCCCAACAAAAGCTATTCTATTACACTTCAATAGCATTAGAAAAGAAGAGAATACATCAAGTAGAGAACATAGGTCCTCCCTTTTTATTCTGCAATACAATAAAAAAGCTATGTAGGTTTAGTAGTTTCTACTGTCCAGTGGTTAGCATATTGACACCTGTATTGAATGACATTGTCTAAGATTCTATTTTTTCAGAACATCAATTATCTTGTATGTTTTGTTAAAGAAACTGACGCTACAGAGTACAGAGGATTATTTTTTTAATCTAGTTCAGTTGGAGTTTCATTTCCTGAGGGCTAACAGGGAACAGCTGCACAAAACCTGTATTAGGAGAAATATATATATTAATATATATGAGAAATGAACTGATTTGATAAAATAATTATATTTAATAAAAATTTAGGTGCAAAATCACCCTAAAGATATTATTGTTGTGCAGTTCATCCCTGTTTCAGTTATAACCCTGAAGTCCCAGGCCTATGTTTTATCAGATGAAGAGGAGTTAGATATTTATTATTAATGTTTCCACCACCATTTTAAGAGTCAAGCTCGAAATTGTCATTATAGCTGCTAACTATATAAAAATCAACAATTATATGTCCCATATATAGTAGGTTGAGTAATTCACTTCATCCCAGTCCCTTTTGGCCTAGAATTTCAAACTTAGAAAATTTATTTGGTGTAGGCAACAAATTAATTTTAGAAGAGGCATGATATTAATAAATTATTTTTTAAATCAAGCCTGTTCATCACATATTAGAATACCACATACTAGATGGCAGCAACTATGAAAAATATGTGATAGCAATTCTACTGTGTAAAATTCCAAAATTTGTAAGTTAAAAACAGAAAGAACAAACTTGCAGAAATTTTTAGGACATAGGAGGTTTTGTGAATGAGGCAGTGGGTGATGGAGAAGGAGAGATGGGTGTAACAATAGGTATTTTCAAAACCATAACACCTAGCAAGCCATAAATCTGGCTACCTTGATTTTCTCATTAAAATTATTCAGTTTTGAATGTAGCCACCTCCCTCCCCCATTTGAGAAAATAACTTAATGAGAAAGTAGTGTTTCCTTAAGAACTTGTTGGATCATATCTACTCTAAAAGATTCAAACATTTTCCCTGCCATGATTTTTTTCTCTTTTGCTGTTAGTATTCGTGAATACAGAAACTATTTCTTATTTTCTCTAAACAACAGGAAATATGTGATCAACTTCTGTTCTTATGACAAAAAGGCTAAATAATACTTTACTGTCACCTTAGAAAGTAGTATATACACACCTGTCCTTTCATCACAAGAAACATTCTTGAATAATGATAGACTCGAAGAATTCATTTGGCCAATAGAAGATATACTGTTAGGAGCTGTATAAAATTAACCTGGCACTTTAAAGTAGTTCCCAAGTATCTGTGTCAAATAATATTTCATAAAATAGATAGGCATGAAATAATTTAGTAATTTAAAACTATAGTTGAATTACTGTTTTATTTTTATAGTGAAATAAATTTGTTACTTCTGAGACCCAAAGCAATGACACATTAATGCACCCTCAGTGAAGTAAAATCAATCCTACAGGTCATTGCTTGACTTTGTGGGTTAAAATTGCTTTCAAAACTTTATTATTAGCATTGTTGTTTAGGAGGCTTCTAACTGTGTTACCATAGAGGTAGAATATCATATCTTGTGATGGCCTGCTACCTTTAAAAATGCAAAGTTATAAGTACAGGCTACCTTGGGTAGACTTGATTTATCTAAATTGGAAGAAATTGAACTTATTGTCAGAAACTTGTCACAAAGGCAAACTTTCAAGTTTACAAGTTATGAAAAATGTTGGAAGAATAGATAAACAAATTACTGTCACATTTAAGATTTAAGTACTTTTGAAATAGATGGCTGTATGCTATGGTTTGAATGCCCCCTCAAAAACTCATGTTAAAAGTTAATTGCCATTGTAACAGTGTTGAGAGGTGGTATCTTTAAGAGGTGATTAGGTCATGAGAGCTCTGCCCTTATGAATGGATTAATGCCATTATCCAGAAAGTGGGTTAGTTATCACAGGAAAGGGCTCCTTTCTGATAAAAAGATAAGTTTAGCTGCTTTTTTCTCTGTCTCTCATGCTTGCTTGCTCTTCTGCCTTCCACTATGGGATGATATAGCATATAGGCCCTCACCATATGTGGGCCCTTGACCTTGGACTTCTTAGCCTCTAGAAATGTAAGAAATAAATTTCTTTTCTTTATAAATTACCCAGTCTGTGGTATTCTGTTATAACAACACAAAATGGACCAAGACAGTGTGTGCATGGCTGGCTCATTTTACCTTCTTTATCACCTTAATTTAGATCTCCCTCAAGCTGAAGAAGGATAGATGAGGGAATCAACTGCTGTCATTTTATTTTACTGTCAAATCCATACTGTAATTTCTTTTCCACATGCTGTTTTCCAAATGTCATGAGATTAGAAGGCTGTTTGTTTTTCCGCAAGTTTAAGTGTTTCTGCATTTGAGAAATGAATCGTATTATGTGTGTACGTACTTGGTGCATCTCTAAGGGAAACAATGCTAAAAATAGCCTGCCAATCAACAGGTTTAGAATCTAATAGAAATGTTTTTAATGTAGTGCAATCCTTTGCTGCAGGGTTGAGCAAAGCATGTTTAGTTACCTCTATTTCTTATTCTTTTTCATTTCCATATGAAAAATGAGTTTTGCTTTGATCTTTTTTTATTTATGCGTGCATTAAAACAAGAAACTACATGATAGAATGTATATATTCTGGAACTGATAGAATATTTTTATCAACTCGAAACAATGCTATATATTGTCATAACTATATATGAATGGAGTAATAAAGATTATCTATCATTCTTGAAGCAGCATCTCTAATAGGGTTCAGTTTGCTTTTTATCCAAATTAATGTCATCGCTCCCTATGAAACTTTAACTAAATATGTTCTTTTCAATAGAAGAACTGAAAAAATTATTTTGCTTAAAGAAGACATTTCACTTTAATTAAGGAAACTAATTTCTGCTCCTCAGAAATTTTTGACTGAACCCTAGGGAGCAGTTTATACAAAATTTAAAAAGAAACAATAGGAAAATACGTTCGCCTTGTATTTAACTTTCTTACTTTGTATTTTTCCAATTTAGGAAATTTACATTTAAGCTGTACCTGCACTACATAAAGTTGAAAAAATAGTTGAAATTATCTAATAGTTTTGGGCTTAAATATATAATCTAAGAAAAAAGTCAGATCTTAATGTTTACTATCGGGAAGAGATTATAGCTGATACCAAGTTGTGATCACCTATGGACAATTGAGAAATTGAGATAAGGAAGGAAGAAGCAGCTAGCAGGAACCCTGAGAAAAGATTGCATTAGAAGTCTTGGTGTCCACTGATCATGAAGAAAATTCTTTGAGGCCTAAACTTCACAACAATTTCAATTAGGAATTTCAAAATCAGCTATTTCCACTATACTTTCTGTGTTTATCAGTGATTCAAATTCAACTTCTTCTTTGAATTCCAAACTTCTTTATACTTTCCTTGCCTTATCTTCTATAGAACTGGTGTCTACCCGAGGCTGCTGCATATGGTTGTGAAAGCTGCTTACTACACAATCATCAAATCCACATAGGCTGATCCTGGGCTGCATCCACCAAGATGCACACACAGGTATTATGTAAATAAGCAGTTTCCTTCCTCTGTTACAAGGATAATTGCTTCCTCTGTAACCTGCCTTCTTGAATGGATAGTGAACATTGTCCATGCTTACTGTCTCACGGTTATTTATGAAAGAACATTTCAGAAATCTGAAGCTCCCAAATTTGTCTCCAAATAGGATGACCATGTATTCCAGTTTGTGTGGGACAGTCCTGGTTTGCACCAGTTGCTGTTATGTAATTATTCACAGTGCTCCCTTTTGCTGTGACAGACTGAAAAAAAAAATCCATATTTTAATCCCTGAAACTTCTGAATGTTAACTAATATGGTAGGGAGTGTAATTAAGAGCAGTTGCCCTTAAAGTATATTTCAATTGTTGCCTCCATTTTTATTTCATTTGTTATTTATTTATTTTTTTTTTTGAGACAGAGTCTCGCTCTGTCGCCCAGGCTGGAGTGCCGTGGCATCAGCCTAGCTCACAGGAACCTCAAATTCCTGAGGCTCAAGCGATCCTTCTGCCTCAGGCTCCCCAGTAGCTGGGACTACAGGCATGCGCCACCATGCCCAGCTAATTTTTTCTGTATATTTTTAGTTGTCCAGATAATTTCTTTCTATTTTTTAGTAGAGACTGGGGTCTCGCTCTTGCTCAGGCTGGTCTCGAACTCCTGACCTTGAGCGATCCTCCCACCTCGGCCTCCCAGAGTGTTAGGATTATAGGCGTCAGCCACCGTGCCCGGCCTGCATTTTTATTTTTTAACAACTCTTTTAGCTATATTGTTTTTATATATAACATACTTTTATAACTATTTCTTGATTTATCAATATCAGCAAGCACTCTCAACTTTCAATTCAGAAGTTGAGTGTGCTGGTCAATCTCTGTTTGCTTCTCTAAATCTAGCTTCTGTCTCTCTCTGCTGGGTTCTATACTCTGGGAGGCTGACTTCTATGGACTGGGTCACCAGGGCTCCCTTGGGCTTTGGCTGATAATTGCATTTGGCCGATGACAGGTAAGCTAGTTTGGATATTTGTCCCCTCCAGCTCTCATGTTGGAATTTGATCCCCAATGTTGGGGGTGGGGCTTGGTGGGAGGTGTTTGGGTCATGGGGTGGATCCCTCATGAATGGCTTGGTGCCATTCTCATGGGATTGAATGAGTTCTTACTCTTAGTCCTGTGAGATCTGGTTGTTAAAGAGTCTGGTACTACCCTCCCCTCTCTTGCTTCTTTTCTCTTGTCATCATGTGATGCCAGCTCCCCTTCCCCTTCCACCATGAATGGAAGCTTCCTTAGGCTCTCACAGGAAGCAGATGCTGATGCCATGCTTCTTGTACAGCCTGCAGAACCATGGGCCAAATAAACTTCTTATTACTAATTACACAGGCTCAGTTATTCCTGTACAACAATGCAAAATGGACTAAGACAACAGGGTATTGGTAGGAAATCAAAGAGCAGAGGCAGAGAGAGAGGTCAAGTATCTAATTTCCCTCCCTGATGATCCTTCCCTGCCAGATTACGGTTTAATAGTGACTGTGTTCCCCTACTTACGGCCGCAACTTCTGTTCGGTGGTCCTTTCCCACAGTTAGAGGTCTTGTCAGTTCCAGTAATATGGCTCTCTCCCTTGCCTTCTTTTGTAGGGATGGGAATAGCTTCCTACTATTGTTAGTTCCCGGGTACATCACCATTTCTAATGTGTTCCTTAATCCTGCCCTCAACTCTATAAATAGCCCCTTCATTAAATTCTCTTCAACTACTTTGAATAAGCTGTTTTCTGTAGAGACTATGATGAAGGAATATTTAGCTCTCATTGCTTACTCACACACTTACCCTCCTCCTCTTATCCTTTCAGCATAGTTACGTATCAGTTAGGATATAACCAGCCAAAAACAGGACTGAAGAAAAAATACTTTTAAAAAGCATTTAAAGAGAAGGAATTTAAGAGAACTGGCCATTCGGCTGATGTGAACAGGTGGGGCAACACAGATTAATATCAGCAGGAAGCAGTTACCACCCCAAGGCTAGAGGGACAAAATAGGGTGTTACTGGTCTCCAGGGCTCAAAATCACTTGGTAAATATTGCAACCATGGCACAACTGTCTGGAAGGGCTACCGCAGCAGAGGAGATGCAGACATTGCCAGAGAAATCAACTGAAGCACAGAAGGAGAAGAAACCTGGATTTTCTCTACTTCCTGCTGTCCAGTCTCTCTTAGGTGCCTCCCACTGGCTGAATTTACATGAAAGGCAGAGGACAAGAAAACTTGGAAATGTAATGTGCAGGAGTCATCCTTCTGAGAGACAGAAAAATTATTCCAGGGAAATTCTGAGACATTTGAATTCTTTTATGTAGGCAACCATTCAATCTAGGCTTTAGCAACCTGTTACAGCCACTTCAAGCTGCTTCACTTTGCCCATTAAATGTCAAATTTCAGGAAAGTGTACTGTTGTTGATAAATTTTACCTGATTTAACCTTATGTTCTATTTTCCTTTGTCCAGAAAACTTTAAATCCATTCCTGCAATGTTCTGATCTTTTGCCTATACAAATTAGTAATAACTTGAAATTACATTGGATAAAAGTGTTATCTCCTCCCAAGATCTTGAAATTTTCCCCTGGATCATACTAGAACCTGACTCTTAATGGCTATGTGGAAGCAATATGAGTGGTGGGATTTAGTCTTGAGGAGTTGCCTTTCTTTCTCGAGGCAACTGTTTCTGTGAGGTCAATAAAGATTCTTTTTTTTTGTCCAAAGCAGCTTTATTTTTAATAGTCAAAACCTGAAAACAATCCAAAAGTCCATCGGCAACTGATGGATAAACAGTTGTATAGTATATCCACACAGGGAAATATCACTCAGCAATAAAAAGAAAGAACCTACTGATATTCTTAATAACATTGATAAACCTCAAAACAATGCTTACTGAAAGAAGATAGACAAAAAATAAGCATACACTGTATGGTTACATTTATATAAAATTCTAGAAAATGTAAAGTAATGTTTGATGTGTGACAAATCAGTGGTTGTATGCAGATGAGGGAACAGGGAGGGACAAGAGAAACAGATTAAAAAGTATGAGAAAACTTTTGGGGGTGATATGTTCATTACCTTAATTGTGGTAATGGTATCACAATTGTATATATGTCAAAATTTACCAAATTTTACAATTGAAATAGGTACGGTTTCTTGTATTCCAATTATATACCAATAAAGCAGTTCAGAGATAAAATACATTCAAATAAAAATATGAATCTCCCATTTCTCTTGGAAAATCAACCAATCCTATATTAACTCATCTCCCACTTGCCACATCTTGGGTGTGTCATCTTTGCTTCAGTGGCAGTAAAAACTGGAGAGGTATGAAGGCCATGTATACCTGAACACTGACTGGGTCACACAATATCCATCCCTGGATTGCAAAAATCTCTCTTCTCTGTCTTGGAGTTCCTGCCTGTGCAGTGATGGCTATAAAGTCACCAGCCCAGAGAGGTTCAGGAATCCAGAAAATGCTTGGATTATTTGCTCTGATACTGACTTTAGCCATAAAAGATAAAGAGATCTATAGGTCCTGAAAAATTTTGTACATTCTCACCCCACACGGCCATAGTCATATGAAATCTGTGTATGCCCCCCAAGTAGACACATGACCACTGTTTGCCACAGTCTCCACTACTTCCTACTATGCACATCGTTTTCGTATCAATTGTTTATTTTTAAACTGAAGAGTGTTCCCTATTATTTATTTTTTACTTTGTTTTTTCTTTTTTATTCATTTTCTTTTCTTTTTCCTTTTTTTCTTCCCCAAATGTGTTCACAGGAAAACTCTTTAAATTTTCAAACTTTATTGCTTTAAAAAATTTTTAAATTTAAAAATTTTTTAAAATTTTAAATTTTTTAAAAATTTTTTAACATTTTTAAATTTTTAAAAATTTTTTTGTTTTTTAATTTTTTAAAAAATTTTAAATTTTAAATTTTTTTATTTGAAAAGTTTTAAATTTTTTTAAAGTTTTTATATTTTTTTTTACAGTTTTATAATTTTTACATGAAAAAAAATTCTTTTATTTAGATACAGGGTGTCATCAGGTAGCCCAGGCTGTCCTCAAACACCTGGGCTCAAGTAATCCTACTACCTCAGTCTCCTGAGTAGCTGGTACTATACGCACGTACCACCACACCCGGCTTAGTTTTATTTTTTAAAAGATGTTTTCTCTAAATGAGATATAATCAAACCTATTTTACAATTTCTAAGTAAAACAATATTTAGCAGAGTTTGTCTTACTAAGCATTAAGGCTTAAAATTTTAAAAGTTGGTTTTAAGTGAATAACACTTAAGCGTACATTCACTGGGTGTCAGACAGATGGGGGGAAGGGGATGGGTATATATACACCTAATGGGTGTGGTGTGCACATCTGGGGGATGGACACACTTGAAGCTCTGACTTGGGTGGGGCAAGGGCAATATACGTAACCCAAACATTTGTACCCCCACGATATGCTGAAATAAAATTTAAAAACACAAAAAAAAGAAAAACAGAATTAACATCTTTAACCTTAATGAATCTGAACAGCAGGAATGATGACAACATTCTACACATTACAATAAAAAATGTAGCAATTATGTCTCCCCCTTAATTCTTATAGGTCTTATCTGACTACCAGGATAGGTAGACTCCAGGGGCCATGACTTCTGGGTAGGTCTTGGGAGACAGCTATATTTCAACTGTGAGGGAGGTTACACAACTCCTGAGAAAAAGGGACTAAACTCATGTTGACGCCAAATGAACAGAAGTTGTCACATAATCCCTTCATCAGGGTGAATTTAGAACTCAAAGGAGATCCTAACACCAGGTCACAAGATCAGTTCCACAAAGCCCTACTGTTTTTCCTAAGAGGGCTTGGGCAGCATTGCAAATTAGGCCAAATTAGACTGGGAGCTGTTTTAAGACACTTTAGGGTCCCCATCAAAGGTGTTCCTACCTTCATGCTGGCAAAGCCCAATTCTTTTCTCATCAATCCCACAGAGTGAACAGAACAAAGACTTAAAACAATAGGACATAAACCATTGTACAAGTCACTGCACAAATTAGATCAGTGTAGGGCAGGAAGTTCCAAGGCTGGGTGACTTGTAGGCTGGAAAAATCCATCTCAGCTATCACATGTAGAGTCAATATTGTCCACGAAGACGGGAAACCTTTGGAAACTTGCAGCAGATCCCTGCTCAAATATTTTAGGCAGTAGCTAGGTCATGTCCATACTGAAAACCATTAGGGGAGAGGGAATAAGGATGCCCAGTGGGTTCAGATCATCCATAATTTCTTCAGGAAATGAAAGAAAGAGCACAGGCCTGCCTTCCCTGAGCCCACTGGGGTGACTCAGACACACTGTGGGACCACGGCAGTTGGCAGAAGTAGAATGACTTCCATAGCAGACACTGGCAACAACGTAACTCAGGTAAGGGCCCCAGGCAGGTTAGACAATGCAGCATAACTCCTGAAATCTTCCCACATACGTGGCACTTGTAGGTAATTCCCTTGTTGTAGATGCCTAGAGGTACAAAGTCCAACTTCTGGTTTTTGCCCACCCCCCATCCCCCACCCCCCCAACAAAGGCTACTCTCAGAGCTTTTCTCTTTTGTGAGTCACGCTCTGTTGGACAAGGAGATAGTACATCCCTGGTACTCTTAAGGCCTCTCTCCAGTGTGAAGTCCCTCTTATGCTAAATGACCTTAAAAGATGCAGCTAAAAGGTCAAACTGCTACACTTCCAAGGCCTTTCTCCCGTGTGAACTTTCATATGCCACCTGAAGTGGGACCATCTGCTGTAGGCTCTCCCACATTTGCTGAACACATAAGGTCTTGCTCCAGTGTGAGGTTTCCGGTATCTGAGGCTGGAGTTGCCACCAAAGGATTTTCTCTAGTCCTTTCTCTGGCGTGAACTTTCATGTGTTGAACAAGGTAGCACTTAGTGCGGTAGTCGTTCCCACATTCACTGCGCTCATAAGGCATTTCTACACTGTGAACTCTCTTGTGTGCTGAAAGGTAGCGCTGGCAGCTAAACGATCTCCCACATTGATCACACGGAAAACAGTTTTGTGCAGTGTGGGTTTTCTGGTGCTCAACAAGGATATCTTTACGGAAAAAAGCTTTCCCACAACTGCTGCACACGTGGGGCTTTTCTCCAGTGTGAGTTTTCTGGTGCCGAAGAAGTATGTCTTTGCGACCAAAGGCTTTCCCACATACATTGCACTCAAAAGGCTTTGTTCCAGAGTGAATTATCTGGTGCTGGACAAGGTGTGCTTTTCTGGTAAAAGATTTCTCACATTCACCACACGCAAAAGTTCTTAATCTTTGGTGACCATTCTGGTGTGGGAGGGTGGATTTGCAGACAAAATTTTTCCCACATCCGCTGCACTCAAAAGGTGTTTTGTTCCTGTGACTTTCCTGGTGTAATATTAAGTGGCAGTTGTAGTGAAAGCGTATTCCACATTCGTTGCACTTATAAGGCCTTTCTTTTGTGTGGATTTTCTGGTCCTGAACTTTGTCTTCATGGCTGAAATCTTGCCCAAATACACTGTACCTACAATCCTTTTGTCTAGTGTTAAAGGCCCCCTCATGCTCAGTGCTCTGGTGTTGCTCCTCCCCATTGTAAGTGGCCCACGGTTGGACAAGTCCAGAGCTGAAAAAGGAGTCATTCCCATCCTTCTTGCCCGTAAAGGCCTTTTTTGACACGTGGTAACTGCAGCTATTCACCACGGAGGCCTGGCCCTTTTCCCCTCCAAAGGCCCTTTTCCGGTTGTTTCTATTCTGCTGCCTCTGGATTTGGTCACCGTTTACACTAAACCAGAACTCTTTCCCACACGACTTACATGTGCATGGCTGGTGCTCAGTGGGTGTTCCCTGCCGTTCAGCCAGGTGTAAAATTTCTTTCATGACTGGGTCACACATGTCACAGGGGTGGGCTTCTTGGGTACAAGGACCTGCCTTAAGAGTTTTCACCTGTGACACTCTTACAAAATCACCCTGCTCAGAAGACGCATTTTCATTCTCCACCCCACACCAACTAGCAGGGCCAGTACTCCTTCTACTCATCTTCCTCTTGGCTGGATCCATGTCTACCCTGCCAGGTAACCTGGGCTCTCTTTCTGGCTCCGGCAGGGTAATTTCACGGGATAACCCGGGCTCTCTTTCTGGCTCCGGCAGGGTACCTTCATGGGCTAACCCGGGCTCTATTTTTGGCTCC
>RJWJ010032147.1:0-18700 GCA_004363605.1 Indri indri
GAGGTGGGAGGATCGCTTGAGCCCAGGAGTTCAAGACCAGCCTAAGCAAGAGCAAGACCCTGTCTTTACAGAAAAATAGAAAAATTAGCCCAGGAGTTTGAGGTTGCAGTGAGCTATGATGATGTCACTGCACTCTAGCCAGGGTGGCAGAGCAAGACTTTATCTCAAAAGAAAAGAATAGAAAAGAAAAGAAGAAAACTCCGGAAGTCCTTGGAGCTGCACCTGCCATGGTAGGATTTGCTTAGGACCCTGGAAATGCAGGGAAAAGACATCCCTGAGGCCATGTTCCCACTGCAGCTCCTGGCTGGCTCCCTGGGAGGGAGTGCCCAGCTCTCTTGAAGTGTGTGCTCTCCAAGCATCACTCCAAACTCTGGACACACCCTTCCCTCTGTAACCACAGTGCCCATATTCCAGTGCTGTCCACCACCCCCGAGCCACCCCACATGGCTGAAGCTGCCCTAACAAAGGAGGAATATGAAGCCGGGGCTGTTCCTCTAATCTCTCAGAGGCCACGACCCCTCCCCAACTGGACATCGACAAACTGGGAGGGTGGAAGAGCATTCTCCTCCCTTCATGCCCCATCCCATCAGCTGCCGCCTCACCAGCTACTGACTGCAGGCCTGAGCACCCAGCTCCCTCCACTCTGGGGTGCACCCACCAGAAGGCTAACGTAGGCCTTGAACTCCTACAGCTGCTGTACCCCTTTCTTCACCCTCTTCTTTTTCAGCACAAGAGGAACAAACCCACACCCCAAGTTTGGTCTGCCTTAAGGCACCTCTGCCCATTGCCACCCATCCTACCCCCATAGCCCCAGTGTCAGTCGCTGTCTGCCCCTGGACAGGGGAGGGGTGAGCTCCAGGGCTGCCTTGCCAGATGGCGGACTCAGAGCTGAGCCCCTGTAGGCCTAAAACTCAGACGCAGAAGCACTACCAACACCAGTTCTTCTCCTGCTCCTGCCCTGCCCCCATTCCATGCAAGGAGAAGGCCACCGCCTGGCTGCTACTGAGGCCGAGATCGAGATGCTACTCACAGAGGGCATGGCTCTTGGCCTGGCTAGGTGAGCGTGCAAATCCACATGCAAATTACATGCAAATCCGGGGCCTGCCCTTGGGTTCCTGGCACCCTGCCACCTCTGCCGCCTGTAACTTGACCTATTCAGGCACCTGGATACCCGCTAGAATCTACTGAGTTAGGTATGGGCTGAGAAAGCACTTTGGGAACTGGGGCTTCTTTCTCTTGATTGCTTCAAATGTACCCAAGAAAACGTCTTCTCCGAGATCATGTGAGTCCCAGCCTGAGACTCATACCCCCACTCCCCAAAAAGCTCTCTGAACATCTGCCCTCCCCACTCCTTATCCACAAATAAAATCCTTCACCAGCCAGCGCAGGAGATCAAACAAGTAACACGGATGGAAATCCTAAGACATGGAGAAGGTAAGGAAGGCTTGAGGTCTGCACCCCTCTGTCAAAGGCTAACAGCCCACGAGGTGCTCCAGGCAGACCTCCACCCTATCTCTGGGGGCTCCCAGCCTGCTCTCCAGGGGCATGCTTCTTTAGTAAGCTAGCAGGGGCCCAAACGCCTGTTCCCTTGCCCACCGTCTCCCCATTCCTCATCCTAAGAAAACTAAGCTGCTCCAGCCAGTCCCCTGGGACCTGCTCAACTTAAGTACCGCCTTTGGGTCAACTGCTTACTTGCTTTTTGTTCCTAATTGAGCTCCCCATTCTGCTGCAGAAATATATTAAAGGCAGCTGGCTTTGATGCCCAGAAAAACGAAGCATCAGAAAGGTTTGTCGCGCATCACGGCAATTCCATTTTCCCTCATGTTCTTCCAGCAACCAGGGCTTCTCTGCCCACTCACCCCCACCCCCATATTCGCTGGCCCTTCGCCTGCCTTCTCTAAGTTGTGTTTGCCATTTCGAGATTTTAAAAACACATTTCCCCAGTAACCCCCCCCCTTTTTTTAATTAGACACTGAACAGGGTGTTAGAGATTTTCTTAATGGCCTGATGAAGGCTTTTAATTTGGTCTTCTCAAGAGAGAAGAACCATGAGTCCCCATCGGAGAGGTTGGGGAGGAAAATGAAAAAAAAAAAAAATCAATGCAACCCATTATTTTGGCTTTTAGAAAACAGGAATTTTAGTGCCGGGGAAGCGTGTTCTTTTACACAGTAAAAATGCAAATGCAGGCAACACAGATGCTGGCGCGCTGGATGGAACAACGAGAGCGCCTCGCTGGGGTTCATCCGGCTGCCCAAACCTGGATTTGTTTTGGCAATAATAAGGCCGTTATTGGAGACTCGATAACCGATTATTAAAACACCTTCCCAGTTTAGTTCTGGGGAATCGGTCTTGAGCTCAGGCTTCATCAAAAAAAGATATTTTGAGAGGAATGGAAATAACAGAAGCTTAAAACACATTCAATAACTGCTTAATTCCATCCAGAGGACGCTCCATCTCATCCTGTTTTCTTCTGCCTCTCCCTGCCTCCTCCGGCTCCTCACAGATGGACGGACAAATTATTGCAAGAGGATATTGTTTTCTGTAACAGGCTCGAACATTCACATTTACATTTTCCTTGGTGCCGCGGGGGTGACTGGCAACGGGAGAGAAAATACACCAAACCCCATCTTTCTTGCGCTCTCTGCTCATCACATCTTCCCCAAGCCGCCTCCGCCACCCCCCTTCCAAGCCACCCCAAGCAGAACAGGCCCCGGGGACCAGCCTGGCACCTAAGACCCAATTAAGGCACCAAGGGAAAGAAAGGCCTGTCTGGCGAGGCGCCCTGGCGCCCAACAGACGCTGGAGCCCGTGAATCGCAGGGGCACCAGGGCTCTGCAGACCCAAAGGCCACCGAGGGGCGGCCACACCGGGCACCTCCAGCCTACCCACAAGCCCAAGGCCACTGGCAACTTCCTTCTCAGGTTGGAAAGGATTTTGCCCCTCTGGCTGTCCTGTCGCCTTCTGGGCCTCTTCCACCCCCACCCTCATCTGCTCCCTCCCTATCAAATAGCTTGGGCTTCATTTATTAATGCCAGGCTCCTGGAGGGGGGAGGAGAGCCGCCTTCAGGTATTTGCTGAGAGGCCTCCTCCACTCCTGGGGAATGGGCTGTTCTGGAAGAGGTCTCCAGAGAGTGGAGCGGGGGACGGTTGTAGGGGGAGCGCGTTGAGGACAAAGCTGGACAAGAGTGTGGCAGCAGCTCTGGCCCGTGCTTTCTCCCCAGACAAAATGGGGGAGGGGTGGGGGGTGGAGAGAGAGCTATTGAGAGAGAAAGCTGCTCCTCACCTTATGTATTTTTAATATTAATGTAATTAAAGCTGTGAGCCCAGCCAGCCTGCGGGGGCGGAGGGAAGCAGGAAGAGCCTGGGGAGAGGCAGACTGGGGGGTGGGGGCTTGAACAGGAGGCAGGCTTCTGCCCTGCTAAGGTGGGAGGATGAAGGGGTGTGACGCGGGGGCAAGGGCTTAAACAACCGAGCCCAGCCTTGGCGTGTTACCCAGCAGACCCCACTGGGTCTGAGAAACTCAACTACTTTGTCCACAATTCTGAGGCCACCCCTTGTCCCGCATCCTGATCTCTCAGCAAAGGCAGCAACACCCTGGCCTTCAGTCTGGCTTTGACCCGGCGGTATCTACAAATAAGGGCTACCCTCCTCCCCCCAGTCCTCCATATATTGCAGTCCGCTCCGGCTCCTCCGGAAGGTTGCAGACTCCAGACCCCTGGGGCTTGGGCAGGGTAGGACTGGACCCCTCCCCAGGCGCCAGTCCTCTGCTGGATTGCCCTTCCTCATAGGCTAGGGGTCAAGAGTTGCTGCTCTGCCAGGGCAACTGCCCAGACATAGAGGGGAAGAGGCCGCCCCTAGGGCGCGAAGGAGAAAAGTTAGAGGGCTGCACAGGTAAAGCTGAGCTTGTTTGAGCGTGTGTGCTCTGCCGCGCAAGGGCGCAGAGTTCGGCCGCCTCATCTCCCGCCATCTGCGCGCCCCGGGGCACGTCCTCTGCGATAGCCTGGAAGCCCGACCGCCAGCGCCGGCCAGGTTCCGACTCGGTGCCCAGGTGGCTTCGGTCGGAAATGTCTGCCCTCTTCCCACCTCCCAGTCCCAGCTACCTTGCGGATCAGGTGCGCAGCGCCGCAGCTGCAGGTCCGGACATGCCGGACACCTGGACCCACCCCTAGCAACCCCTTCTCTCCGGAAAGAGGGACACGCCCCCCAGCCCGAAGACTTGTCCCCAGGTCCGGCTGGCCAGGCGCGGAAGCGGAGAATCTCTCGCACCTTGGGGCGCGCTGCCCGAGGTGGCCGCGGTGGCGCAGCGAAACCAGGGCTAGCGCCTGGGGCAGAGGGGTGGGGCGGAGGAGGGTGACCTCGGGGTTTAGAGAACAAACTTGCTACCCGAGGGACCCCCAGCTGTCAGGACCCCCAGCTATCCCCGCCCTGCATCCAGCCAACGCTCGAATAAGCGCCATGCAGTGCGCCCGCATTCGTGCCAGGGCGGGGGTCCGGGGCGGTCGAGGGGCGCGCAGAGGTAGAGGGGGAGTAACCACAGAGTCCGAGCCTCGAACAAGCGAGGACTCCTAGGTGAAGAGTCACGGCCTGAGGACCCATCGACTGGGAGGGTACTCCGGGTCCCAGCACCACCAAGCCGCAGGAAGCGGGCGAGGGGCTGGGGGAGGGGTCCAGGGTAGAACTGCGGCCCGGTATGGAGCAGGGAGATGAGGGGCTCCTTCGCCACCACCCCTACGGGCGCACCCCCAAACGGCCGGCGCGGGCGGCTGGCTGAGCGGTCCCGGGCTGACTCTCACTCGGCCCCTCGCCGGGTGCTTGCCCCACCCCTCTGCGCCCGACCCGGGGCCGTGCACAGGGGTCAGTCCCCCGGGCACTTGGAGTGCTCCGGGCACCTCGCCTCGCCTCCAGCGGCGCGCACCCCGGCCCCGCCGCCTCCGCCGCCCAGCCGCCCGCGCAGGTCTCACCTTTGTGTAAAGAGTCCAGGAGCAGGAGGAAAGTTACCAGCCACATGCCATAAAGAGGCCCTATTCTCCGGGGAGGTGGTCCTGTGGCCGGCCGTGCGGCAGCGCCTCTCCCCCGCTCAGCGCGCTCCCAGCCGCCCGCACTCCGCGCCCCGCTCTCTCTGCTCCTCAGCCCAGCGCTCGGCGGCGGCGGCGGCTCCTCCCTCCTCGGCTCCCCGGCTCCTGTCATCCGCGGGGCTGGGCTAGGCGGCCGCTCTCCCCGCCCCCCCGCGGCACCCCGGGTGGTGATCGCAGCGCCAGCCCTGAGCCCTGACTGCCCCCAGCCCCACAAGCCCAGAGACGGGGGCGGGGCCCAGACCAGACGGGCCCCGATCTGGCTTCGCTGTCTGAGAGGCGAGGGGTCCCTGTCCCCCACCGGCTTGGAGCTGTGGTCGCGCACACGCATGTGTCATACATGTGCCAAGAGCCCGCCATGCTCGGGCCAAGGACGCCCCGTTTCTACTGGCTCAATAACCTGGGGCACATGCTTCCTACCACTTTCAGACTCAGTTTACCCTCTGGGATGGGGGCCCGTGGGTGCTCTGGGTAAAATCAAGACTAAGATCTTTCCGTGCCTGGTGCTACTCCCCACCCAAAGCTCATAGCTGCATGCCCTTCCGACTTCTTGCTCCTGCAAGCCTGCCTTCTGCAGAGACCCAGCTAGTGCAGCCACCTCCCAGCACTCTGTCCGAATTTTCCTCAGCACTTGGCACGTTGTGACTATTTAAACAATTATGTGCAGCAACAGTTTAATGTAGCTGTGCCTGTGTAGCTTCCTCCTTATCTTCACCTACCCACCTCCCAGAGCTTTCTCGCCCAGCAGAAATCGTTTTATTCCTTACACTAGTCTACATAAAGCTGGCATTGAGTAGGACTTGAATGAGGGCATCTTCTCATTTACAAAATGAACGTTGAGCGCCTGCCGTGTGCCACGCACTGTGTTAGGAGCTGAAGACACAGGCACGGCTGAGCCAGGTGTGCTGTGACAAAGTGGATAAGCTTGGAAAGCTCTCCTTTTGTCTTACTTCCAGAATAAGGGGCCACAGAGAATCCAGAACAGGGGTCCATGGTAGCCCTGAGAATGGACTAGAAGCCAAGACTGGACCTTCCCTTTTGCAGGGTCCTGGAGGTCGCCTTGGATGCGCCCTGGCCACTTGGCTCTACCTGGGCACCTGTGAGGTGTGGAGTGTGACGGATGGAGGGAGGTGGAGAGACGGCTGATTAGCTCCACTTGACAGAGGAAGAAAATTTTCTTCTCCAGAATGTCTGGCCTAAGTTCAAGCAGGAGAACTGGGACTCCTCATTCCCAGGTTTTGCCAAAATATCCCTTGAAATTTTAACTAAATTTTGAAAAGTGTGCATTTGCTTTTTTTAATATGTTAAAATATACATAACAGAACATGTACCATTTTAACTGTCTTAAGTGTACTATTCAGTGGCCTTAAATACATTCACAATCTTGTGCAACCGTCACCACTTATCATGTCCGAAACTTTTTCATCATCCCAAACAGAAACTCTGCACCCATTAAACAATAACTCCCCATTCCCTTCTGCTCCCCCGCCAGTTTCTAGAAACCATAATACCACTTTCTGTCTCAATGAATTTGCCTATTCTGGGTACCTTATGTAAGTGTAATCATATAGTATTTGTCCTTTTGTGTCTGGCTTGTTGCATTTAATGTCTTCAAGGTCCAACCATGTTGTAGCATGTGTCAGAATTTTATTCCTTTTTATGGTTGAATAATATTCCACCCTATTTATACCTACATTTTGTTCATCCATTCATCTGTCAATGAACACTTGAGTTGCTTCCACCTTTTGGCTATTGCAAATAATGCTGCTATCAACATGGGTGTACAAATATCTCTTTGCATGCCTGCTTTCAATTCTTTTGAATATGTACCCAGAAGTGGAATTGCTGGATCATTTGGTAATTTTATGTTTAATTTTTTGAGGAATTGCCAGGAGCATTTACTTTTTTTATATAGTACTTCAAGAGTTTAAAGGGCTCTCACCTGCAGTTGCTCTGTGTAATCCTCACACTGTCCTTTGAAATTTTATCAGCCCCCTTTTTAAACAGGTGAGAAAATTGAGGCTTAGCTTGTTCGAGGTCACTGAGTTTGTATCAAAAGCAAGACTGGAACCCAGGTCTCCTAAATCCAGAGCAGCACTGTTGGCTCTATGTGGCACTGCCTCCCTTGGTGGCTCCATGATGCCAAATCACCACTCTGAAATGCTTTCTCATGAGATGTTTTGTCATTCCAAGAGAGGCATAGAACAAACAGATTGCAAGGGATGTTTGAGATGACCCGGCCCAATCTTCTGCTTTCCAAATGAGGAAACTGAGGCCCAAAGTGGGGAAGCCATGGGCCTGCCCAAGGTCCTGCAGGGAGTGACAGAGGCCATGCATTTCCAGTCTCCTGGCTTAGCTCCCTTCCCCCACCACCCTCAGCCTGCTGGGCTCATTCTTCCATCATGCCCCTTCCCTTCTAAAGGAGACGGTCATTGAGAGGAATCCAGTTATTTAAAACTAAGCCTATTGACCCGGAGCACCTGGTCAGGCCATGCCTAAAATAAACCGCTAAGTCAGACAGGATGAAAGGGTCTGCTGTCTGCTGGGGAGGCGGCGTGGAGTGGGTCTGAGGGGTTCAGCACAGCTGCTCCAGCTCCATGCCCCCCCACATGCTGGAGGTAAAGGAGGACCCTCCTTTCTCATGCACCTGAAGTACCTCCTATAACCCGAGTGTCCCTTTTATGCAGATTACACGTGGGGACCTTTAAGGGACCACAACCTGTGTCACCTGAAGGGTAAGGTCATTCATTGTGTTGGTGAGTACAGTCTGGAGGCTTATGTGGGAACAGAGGGGGAGGGCAGGTGGGGAGGGCAGGCTTGGGGACTCCTTCTAGCAAAAGGGGGCTTTATAATGTCAGGGTTAGGAACTTGGCTTTGGAATGACAGAGAGCTGAGTTCTCAGCCAAACTCTGCCCCTTACCAGCTGTGTGCCTTGGGAAATTTATGTGTGCCGAGCCACAGTTCCCTTACCTGTAAAGTGGGGGCAGCCCCAGCATCAACCTCAGAAAGTCATAGTGAGGGTTAAATAAGGCAAGCCCAGTGGCTGGCACATAGCGAGTGCAGGTAAACATCGCTCACAGTATTGGCTTTGCTCACAAGGACCTTGACCTGCGGGGCTTGGGAGGAGGGAACAGCACTACTGGGAGGATGTTGGGATGACATCCTGCGCTCCATACTGTGACAAGGCCAGAGCTAAGGAGTGGGGAATCCAGGCAAGAGGCGGCAGAAACACGGAAGGTGCACTTTGAGGCAGGAAGACCGCTAACAAGAGAAGGACCCAAAAACACACAGTCCTTATGCTTTTTGCACTTTCCATTTCCTAGATTTTGTTCCTCCTTAGTATTTAGGAAAATATCTTTGAAAATGACAGGTTGGCTCAGACATGTTCAGAAGCCTCCTCTTCGACAGGAGTTGTCAGGTGGGGAGCTTGCGTGACAGAGTCAGCAAGAATCCTCTCGAGGGAACACCAAGGGAAAAAGGAACCTCGGGGGAAGAGAGTCGGGAGGATTGTCCTCCCCCCACATGCACCCACCTTAAACCCTGCCGTTCCCTCCACAGCTGACGTTTTGGAGGGGCTGTGTTTTATTTTGATAAAAGGGATAGTTCCTTCACAGTCCCAATTGGATGGAAACCCTCACACCCACACACAAATACATGCACACCAAAGTGAGAACAAACACAGTTGCCCAGGCAAACATTCCTGTACACAGGTAAACATAAACACTTAATGACAGGCACACCTGCGCTTCAATGCAATTTGAACACAATCCAAAAATTCTGCACTGGCACCTATGCATATGCTCTAATCTTTTTTCTATTCCTCAAATTTGTGGAATTCATTTCTAGTAGGGACACAACCATCCATTTAAAGGCAGTGATTAATTTCAATATTTTGTTGCATCAGAACGCTAGGTGATGATTTGGTGTTTTTTTTTTTTGCTTTTGTGTTTGTGTTTTTTACCAACGCTGGTTGAAGCAGCTACATGAAGTCACTGGGAGGTGAGCCCTTTCCAATTCAGGTTAATCATGGATATTTAGGGGGTATTATTTTGCCATGTTATATTAAGGCTAGAGCCATCATGAGAAATAACAGATGTTTTTATTGTTTAACTCAAACAATAAGCTTATATATTTTGAAGACTTTTCTTCAAAAACAAAGGCATATAATTATTTTAACAAAGCCTTCATATGTGCTCTGAAATTCTTTGACAATTTGAGTATGAATATGCTTTTCATAAAAGCAATCAATACTGACAGGTCAATCTTAAAAACCTAACATTTGAGGTTATATAGCTAATTCAAGATTGACCTTGTTAATACTCATTGACTGGGGGAGGAAAAAAGCAAGGATTTGCCTGCTTTTTTCTTTGATTTGTAATTGATTTTAACATTATAGAAAGAGTCCTGGACTACGAATCAAAAATCCCAGGTTCTAGTGTTACCTCTGTCACTATAGCCAGCTGCATGGTCTTAGACAAGTCACTTTGCCTTTCTCAGTTTCTTCACCAGAGAAGTGATAGTGTTGGACTAGACTGATCACCAAGGTCCCTTCCTAACACCAAGGACAAGGTGAACACAGCAAATATGCACACGCCCCAGTCCTACTGGACCTAAGTGTTATCCATAGATGCACACATGTTCTCTAATGCAGGCAAAGAAACAGGAATGCAAATGTTATGCATAGACACAAACAAACAAGCACAAAAACCTTACACAAAATAAATTAATTTTTGATTCAAATGCATATACATGTATCTAAAATACTTCTGTCTTCTTGAAATGGGATGAATTGCTACGATTCATAGACTATGATGCCTATATAGAAAAGTAGTATCATTAAGTTACCCATGTGCTCCTTAAACCAAAATTCTATCTGCTTAGCCCAGAGGTATCTTTGCCTCTTATCCTCTCAACATTTTGGATTGTGTTACAACATCATGGTTCTGCACTCACGAGAGCAAAGGGTAAAAAGCCCTGAGGGAGGTGGGGTCTCTGGGGTCCTACGGCCCTTGTTCAGGACACTGTCTTAGCAGTGACCCCAGGATGGTTGGTCAGGGGCCGTGAAAGCCACCAACAAGGCAGGAGTCCCCTGAACAATGATGGCCCCTCTCCTGCTGTTCTTTCTCAACTCACAACTCTGAAATTGCCAAGTAGCCAACCCAGAGAGGTTCCACAAAGTCCAAATTCTATGGAGCTGAAGTCCCACTTCTTTCTAGGGGTGGGAGCGGGGGGTGGGGTGGAAGGCATATAAACTAACAGAGATAGAAAAAAAGGAAAGTTCAGAGAGTGGAGCTAAATTCTCTGGCTTCCCAAGTCTTCCTGCATTTCTTCTGGCCCATGAGACACTCAGAAATGTGCTCAAGTTTCAGGTAAGTGTCTTCTATGCTGGAAACCCTCCACCTTTCTCAAGTACCCAGGGTCCCCTTCTTCACCTGTGTAAGGCTGCTCACTCGGCAAGCTCTGGCTGGGCACCCTCGGCTGTCCCTGACCAGGCCTCCCCTGGGCTTCAGCTGCCCCAGACACCTACCTGGCCTGCGGCTCTCCTCCCTTTGTCTTGAACTGCGGCTATTTGTGCACATGTCTGATTTGTCTCCTCTTCTGGACACTGGGCTCCTAGCCCATTCGGTTTGTACCTGCAGGCCCAAGCCTGGTGCCTCCTTGCACTAGGGGAGTACTCAGTAAATGTTGATTTAGTGACTAGACGGGCTCATTCTCACAAGGTTGCAAGTACCTGATTACAGCCTCACGTGTCATGCCTTCCAGAGGGATGTCCTTTAACGGGGACCAAATCCTTAAGCTTTGTTTCTGGCCTCTAAAGGTGAGCACTTGGCAGAATGTGAGAGCCTGCAGGAATACTGACCCCTGAAACCAAAGAAGTCTTGGCAAACACCTGCTCAGCCCGCATCACTGCTGTCCTCATGGTCATTGCCATGACCACGTGTGGCAGTGCTGTTGGGTTCCAAAGCCTTCACGCTTTCTTTCATTTCTGATCCTCACCAAAAATGGACAGATGGGGCCAGAATTGTTTTGCTCGTTATACAGGTGAAGAAACTGAAGCTCAGAGGGGTTTGTGATGTGCCCAGAGGGAGAAGTATAATAGCTCAAGCTTCAGAGTCCTTCAGGTTCCCAGTAACGTGTTCACATGATCAGATGTTGAAAAATTCGTGCAATAATATAGCTTAACCAAAATCAGTTGCGGCTGCTACTCTTTTCTGCTCTGACTTTCCAGTGGGTTCGGTGACCATTTCGGGATCTGCCTCAGGCTTGGGCTTGATGGGATGTGTCGATGTGGTTCACAGGCTGTACACGGCCTCCCAGGGTAGGGGACGGCTCCCAGCAACACTCCTGCTACCCAACGAGCCAACCCACTGGGCTTCGTGACACAGCATTTCAGGGCCAGAAGTTGTATCAGAGTATGACTGTGGCTCCAGGTGCCTGCACCAGAGATGTGTGTTGGGGGAGGAGAGACAAGGTTCAAAATGTATAGAACCCGAAACTAGTCTGTGTAAAATCGTGAGCAGCACTTACATAAAAAAATTTTTTTTTAAATTTTTAAAGCATTGTAGAGGTGTGTCAGGCAGTTAGTTAATACAAATATGTTATCCGTCCAGATTCTGTGATGTTTGTAGTATTTGTCAGTTCTTCCAAGATTTGGAATTTGTTGCAATTTCTTCTTATGATTCTAAATTAATAATCACATTAGTATCTAATTTTGTACTCATAATTTTGTATTGTTTTCCTTAAAGAGTCTCCCCCTAAATGGTCTGAGCTTCAGGCCCTGCCAAACCCGAACTCAGCCCAGGAGCTCTCCTCAAGCCAGGCCGTGGCAGCAGAGCTGGGCCCAGGACCAGGTTACCTGGATTCTGGCCAGGGCCCCTCCCTTGCCTCCGCGGTCTTGAGTCTGCATGTAAATTGTGTATTTGTACAATGCTATGCACACGGAAGGGACTTAAAAGTGCCACGGCCCTCTTGAAGAAATTTTCCTCCCCAGAGAAGAGGAAGTCAAGCCCACGACCATGGTGGTGACCTTGACTTGGATGACGAAAGTCCTCTTTCTAGAAAATCTGGCCACTTTGCCCTGGGCCGGACCTGCCAGTCTACACACTGGAGTGTCTCAGGATGGAAGACAGCTTAGTGCCATCCTAGTCCCCTCTGCTGTCTCTCTGTAGGACAACATCCCTCCTGCCACTGTGACAGGCTGCCAGCGTGGAGGACTGGGGCACTCCTCAAAGCCCAGGAATCGCTAGAAGACACCAGTAAGCCCTCCAGCCACTCTGAGTGGCAGAATTGTGCAGCCCCAAAATTCCACCTGCTGGAGGTCAAAGTCACAGCACCAGGGGTTCCCTAGCGGTGAGTGGAACGCTGTTTGGGACAGCGAAGGTGGACACCGCACCTGGCCCTGTCTCATACCCGCCGTCTCTCTCTGCACCACCCGGACAGGCACTAACTCGGTCTCTGTTGAATGCTACCAATGATGGGGGCTCCGCCCCCACACAGAAGTTTATCCTAATTTCAATCGTGTACACGCGCTTCTTTATGGAACCCAAATCTGCCTTAGCCCTCTGGAGTTTATGGGATGTGCCTGATCTCCGCCAGATGATGGCTTCTCAAATATATGAGGACAGCTCCTGCAGGCCCCCCAAGCCTTCCTTTTGCCAGGCTCCATAGCCTATTTCTGCTAGTCTTTCCTTTTCCGACATAATTTCTAGACCCTTCCTTATGCTGGTTTCCCTTTTTGCTTATACGCAACTTTAATAACATGTCTTTTAAAACAGAACAAACCCAATAATGCAGTTAATACACCCAAGCGCAGGACTATCACCCCCTTGATAGGTATCTGACCTTCTCTTCCTGTTGCCCAATATTTTATTGGCTTTTTGGGTTGACATGCCAATAAATCTGGACCCCCTTCCCACGAGCTGCTACTGAACCAGTCACCTCAGCCCTGTAATGCTGATGTAGATTATTTGGGAGGGGGATCATGACAGATACATCACATATTGAATGTTGAGAGCCGGGGTGCTGCCTGGGTCAAATGGCACCACTTACACACAGTGGTGACACTCTGGATGCCATCTGAAGTCCTGGCTCAGCCCTAGGGAGGGTGGCAGAGCTCAGAAAAGAATGCAGCAACAAGCAGCAAGAGGTCCCGATTTCAGGCCACAGTGGCATTGAAAGCCTAATATCTTTAGCAAACTTTATTTTTAACAAATCCGTTTGAAAACATGAAAAAATCTAATACGGCGTTTTGCAAGTGTTTCATGAGAAGGTGATAGGTGATGCGCAAAAATTAATTTATGGTCAAATAGGTTTGGAAAACACTGGAATAACCAAAGACAAATAGGTTTCTTTTAGTGCAGGACTTCCCAGTGCCTTTAACGTGCTGGTGGGCATTGCAAAGCTCTAAGTGGCGGGTACAGTATGAGGTATTTGGGGATCCATTTACCAAGGTTCCTGGTGTAAAAACTGTTCTTTCACTGTTTCTGGCCCACACTTGACCCATAGAAAGCACATCTGGTCAGTTTATTCATTCTTTTGAAAATGTTTTTCCCAGCCCCTGTGCAAGAAACTCCTGGATTCTGGAGAAGTCTAGCATGGGGTCCCTGCGCTTGGGGAGCTTACACTCCAGATGGGAAGAAGATGTTTAAAGAGCAACTTCGGGAGGCCCACATGCTCAGAGTTAGCAGGTCAGGGCAGGAGGGCGCCTGGAGAACATCTCCTGCAGGCACTTTGTACCGCTGAGAAGGAAACAGTGGCCAGGCAGGTGAAGGCCATCACAGGTCACCGGCCTGTGAGGGACAGGCAGGGCTAAGGTCCAGGGCTTCTGACCTCCAGGCCTGCCCTCTGTAAGCGGCTTTATGTCCCAGGCCATGTTGTCCTTAGTCTCTTGCCCAGGCACTGTCTGTCTTGCTCGCCCCTCCAGCCTCAGTGCCCAGGGCGGTGCTGGGCCCAGGGCGGTGCTGGGCCCAGGGCAGGTCTCCAAGAAGTATTTGGTTGAATGAAGCTGTGAAGGCCCGGTTGGATTGAATGACGTTTTAAATGTCACCTAGGGCTGAGGTTTGATGGGTCTGTGAAGAGAGCTGCTTAAGCTCAGAGACAGGCGTGGTCAGCAAAAACCAAGGTAGGATGTGAGTTGGGCTTGAGTCCCAGGATAGGCAGAGTGGCAGGGAGAAGGACATAGTAGGTGTCAGGAAAAGGGCCTCCCTGCGGGGTTTCAGGAAAGCCTGGCTCTACGGTGTACATCTACCTATCGGAGACACCCTCACACCTGGACGCTTGGTGGTTCGGGGCTGTGTCTTAAAAGACTCATCAGTTACAACCCGGAGCTGAACGAGATTGTCCAGCTGTTTGTCTAAATGAACCAAAGTAGCTTCTTCTTTTGGCAAATCATAAGCAGAGCTGTGGACTCCTACTAATAACGATATTTTAATTGAGCACCTGCTGGGGGCCCAGTACTGTGCTAAATACTTTAGATGCATAATCTCAGTTAATCCTCAAAACAACGCTATAACACAGGCATGATTATTATCATCCCCATTTTACAGATAATAAAACTGAGAATTTAACTACCTTGTCCAACTCATACAGCTAGTAAGCGTTAGATGCTGAAGCTTTGAGCTGGGCGGTCTGACTTCAGAGTCTTCATTCTTTGTGTTGACATTGGTGGTGTTTCTGCTGTTACGTTTTTTTAAAAGGTTAAGATGGAAAATTTCAAATACATGCAAAAGTAGAGAGAATAGTATAACGAATTGCCAGGTACCCATTCCCCAGCTGCAACAATAGTTGACTCATGGCCAATCTTGTTTTACCTACACCCCCTGCTTGCTCCCCTCCTGTCACCATGAATTTTTTTGAAACAAATAATTTTATCCATTGATCTTTCAGTGTGCGTCCCTAAAAGGTAAGGCCAAATCTTCATTCTCAATCACAATACTTTATGCCCACCTGACTGAGAAATATCCTAGACCAGGTCTACCCCCAACCACCAGATTTCAGGCTAGCCACTGCCCCAAATAGCTGAGCCTGTGGGCACAGATGCAACTGGCTCATGGGGCAGCCTGTCCCCATCTCTTACCACACAGCCTGGCCAAATGGCCTCTCTGAGCCTCCTAGGAGTGTCTTTCTGTAGCTGGAGCCCCTGCCATAAGTCTAGCTCCTCTGGAGTTGGGGAACGACCAGATGTGGAGGTCTTCTGCCTGGGGCCGGGGGGTGGTTGTTGACACAAGAAAAAGTCTTTCCTCACAAACCTGCCATGCCCCAAATCCCAGTTCCTCCTTCAGGACAATTTAGGGAGGTCTCCTCCGCCTGGGAGGGAATGACGCCCCACTCTGCCCAGTCTAAGAGCAAGAAGTATGTAGGAGTTGGAGCTGAAGACCCTGGAGTCAGAGATTCACTGTGCCTCTCGTGAGATGTCTCATGAGAGAGATGTCTCAAGTGAGATCATGTCTCACTTTTTGCATCTGTGGAAATTGGAATTTGACACCTGTCTTGCAGTGTGATCGCGAATGTCCAAGGAGATGGGCAAGTTTTCTCTCCAGAGTCATTTTTTTCTAGAGGAGGACGCAGTGCCTGTTTTGACCAGCAGGTGTCGCCCAAAGACTGAGTCCCGGAAAGCTGTGGGAGGGGTGGGGGTGTACTCCATCGAGAGGATTCTCTTTCAACACTAAATCCGGCTGGACTTGGAGCAAGTGAAAGAAAGTTCAGGCTGTAGGCTTTCTCTTTTGAAAAGTCAGCCTGGGTCTGACTCTTCAGATTTAACAAGTGGAGCTTTGCAACCTTCAAAGTATGTTCACATGAAGACCCCAAAGCAAGACAGACATCAATACTCCCGTTTTACAGAGGAGAAAACTGAGTTCAGAAGACAAGTGACCTGCTAAAGATTATGCAGTCACTAAATGTCAGAGCCACTAAATGACAGAATATGGAATCAAAAGCCTTCTGATTCCATATTCTGGGCACTCTGCCAAGACACATCCCTATAGACCAAACGTTTGGGAGGAGACCTGGGACTGTGGTGGCCCTTGCCCCTCCGGGAAAGGGTAAAAGGTACAGGGTCTCCCAGAGACCCTGGCATGTGACATGTTGTCCTCTGAGAGCATCTCCCACCTCTGGGTCTCAGCGGCTCCCAAACTCAACTACACAATTAGACACACACACGAACACAGACAAACACACACACACACACACACACACACACACACACACACACACACACGGAGGTGAGGAGAGGGAGAGAGATCCCAGGCTACAGAATCAGAAATCTGTATTTTATAATTCCCAGGTATTTGGATGTCAGCAGCCTAGCATGGGTCTTGGGACTGGCATTTGGGAAACCCTGGACTAGAAGATCTGCTATGGCTTTGTGTTCTGTAGTTTCACAACCAGTCCCCATGGAGGCTTGTCAAAACATCGAATGCAGTGCCTGGCACGTATTCAATATTCGATAAAAATTTGCCGAATGACTGAAAAACATGCAGTCACCAACTCAGTGGAAACCTTGGTTAACATTGCTTCATCCTTCAATTAAAACTCACTTTATATTTTTGGAGCACTTGATGGCTTGCATATCTTGTCTACACATGTGATCTCATTCAATTTCTTTAATGAGTTGGGTATTATAATTCCCATCTTACAGATAAGGAAACTGAGGTTCCGAGACTCTCAGTGACTAGCCCAGTGCTGCCCCGCTGGTCAGCAGCAGAGCCGAGCTCACCCCCGAGTCTGTCCCCACTCCGGCAGCCCTGTGCTGCATGATTCCTGCTTCATATCCCTTCAATGTGAGGTCCGGGAGGAGGGGAAATGATCTAGAAGAGAGTGAGTCTTCACAAACTGTTGGGGAATGCCCCTAATTTGGGAAAGGTGACCTCAGGAGCTTGTCCAGAGACGTCAAGATCAGGAGAAGTCTTGCCTCATTTGGTGAAGGGGCCCAGTGCAGAGCTCCAGGGTGGCATCAGTAGGTCCCACAGGTGGCCTGAAAGTCAGCTGCCATATCATCACTGCTGGAAAGGGCAGTCTGAGAAGGACCATCGCCCTCTTCCCTGCCCCACCTGGCCCCCGGGCATGGCTCTGCTCTCTGGAGAGGACATGCCACCACCTCGGCCACTGCTGGGCATGTTTCTGCTGTCCTCTGCAAAACTCCATGCCCAGGCCTCCACACAGGGAATCTGGTTGTCTGCCTCCCTCTAGTGCCACGAGAAGGGACGGTGGCACCGCAGGCTGCCGTGCAGCACAACAGAGTGGCCAGCCCAGCTCAAGTCCTCAACCACACGGGGCCTGCCCTTCACCCCAAGCTGCATCTCACAGGCGAAGCTGGGGTCTGGGCTCACCCCCTGCCCTAGCCTGTGTCCACGCCGGCCTCTGAGAACTGCTGGAAGGGACGGGCGGTGTCCTCCAATCTGGGCCCCTCATTCTTGGAGTGGGGTGCTGAGCCCAGAAAGGGGTCTCCCGCAAGGCAGGGGGACCCTGACTGTTTCCTGGGTCTCCAGGTATCAGGGCCACCCTCTTGCACCCTCCCTGTCTCCTGGGTTGCTCTGCTCCTCCGCAGCCCAACACAACCAGCAACACACACACTCATAGACACACACACTCACACACACTCGTAGACGCACACACTCACTCAAACACAGACACATACTCTCTCACACACACACACACTCATACACTCACACATACACACTTGCACACTCTCACACACACTCACATACTCATGGACACATACACAGGGGAAACCTATAACCAAGAAACTTTTTTCACAAATCCTCCTCAGTCCCAGCACAGTAGCCATGGACCCCACTCCGCCGGCCTCAAGGGAAATGGGGTGCCCACGGCCAGGCTGGCAGAGGTCCCGGGAGGTGGGACCTTCCCAATACTGAGCCAGATGAGTGTACGGTGTGACTCAAATGGCACTAAGGAGTGCGTGGGGCTGGGGCTGGGGCTGCGCCAGCCTCTCCCTGGACCTGGCCAGTCTGAGAACACCGTGTCCTGGAAGAAGGCACTGACAGAATTTCCCAGACCTTAGAGCCCTGAGGGAAGGGGGCTTTGACGACTGGCAGGGCCCAGGAAAGCGAGCAGCACCAAGTGTTGGCACTAAAAAGAGCTTAGAGATAAGAATCCTAACAGCCGCTGTCCACAGAGGGCTGGCTTTGAGCGAGGAACCTCCACATGAAAGAAATTGTTTCTCCATTTGGGGAAACTGAGGCTCGGGGTGAGCATGACCGTAACCACATAGTTCATAATTGGGTAATCCAGGGCTCGATCCTGGTCTGCTGATTCCAAAGCCTGTGACCTTAACTGTGATGCCAAGGAAAAAATGATGGCTGTCATTGGCGTCCCAAATATCCCTCACCTCAAGTGAGTGTGCACACCACCAGCACTACCCCAGCCACCCGCTCAGACTTCAACCCCCACCAACTCCCCTTGCTCCTAGGGAGCTAGTCCAGCTGTTGGTATCATCATTTATTCATTCTTCTACTCAGCCAGTCATGCATTCATTCAACAAACATTTACTGAGCATGTACTTCCTGGAACAGGGCTAGGCAGTGGGGATTGGTGGGCCAACTATCAGACGCAATCGTTGCCCTCATGTAGCATGTAGGGGTGCTCGGACAGGAAGGGATGCTCAGAACTCA